>QEIL01000174.1:0-89069 GCA_003116535.1 Paecilomyces niveus | reverse complement strand
CATTTCATCTTTTAAATAGTCTGATTTAATGGTGTTGGTGGTTGAAAAGCTTCAAAATCCATGGAGGGTGCGGAGAAATGGGCGGTTCGGTGGTGTGGGCGGTTCGGTGGTTGATTACGTTAATTCGCAGGCATTTCCCATCAGACAAAGGCTAGAGACTAGACCTAGATTGGAAGGCGGTTTGAATGGCAGAATACTCAAGGGGGATATTTTAATGGTTTCACGAATTCTCTTTGATTTCTTTCCCTTTTTTCTCCTTAGCTTAGTTTTCTTGAATGATGTCGCTTAGCTAGTTAGATAGCTTCTATAGCTTCAGTATTACTACTAGATTGGACGTCACAGAACCCAGATTTGTGGCTATATTAGCGCTGGAACCTTTTTTTTTTTCCCCCAATTTTCCATAGCAAAGGTATCCAACCTTTTAGGCGGCCACATCGATACTGGCTAACGAGACAACAGGTCTGTCTCTACTCAATCAGCACCAAGTGGGACAAAGAGAGCATTGAATTACTAGTATAATCCAAGATGTATGTAACAGGGAAGTTCCGACCAAGTTGGCCAACGGCGAAAAAAGCATATAGGTTCTAGACTGACAAGTATAGTAGCTGAATAGCGACAGAAGAGGACAAAGATCTTAGCTCCTGCGAGGCCGGGTTTGGACCAGCCAGTTGGCTGATTCAAGTACGACATGTTCACGCTCAAGTTGCATCGCTTTCACCAGGGATGACATCTCTGCTGCCACTCTCAGAGCTCATGCTGCAACACCTCTGCAGAATCTCATAAAAGTAGGCAGCATTGTAGGTGAATTACCTATCTGCAGCCGATACAGTCAGCTCCTGGAACCGAGCTATCTGAGAGTGGCACATAATGTACACCTAAGGCTACGATAAGTTGTCGGCATACCTCTACCCGTAGATTGAGTGTATTTCCACCGTCTGGCGACATGTGAAATAAGCAAAATTGGACATAGCTGAGCTGATCCATTTTATAAGGAGATACTTAAAAACACGTAGGCACAAGATGAACGACGGAGATCTTTGCGAGAAGGGAAGGGTTCTGGGGGGCAATTGCATAAGTGAGCTTGGAAGGAGAGAGGAGCGTACTACACAGGTAAATTAAAGGATCATGCCAGCTTCATTCAAATTTAATATCGTATTGTACAATTGTCGCTTGTTACATATCAATCTACGAAGTAAAATCACTATACATGCTAAATAGGGCTAAGTATTAGAGACTATTAGGTGTGTCTAGCATTAGTAGTCACATAATTTCAACTGCGAACATATATAACTTCTACTATACCAAGGCCATGATACATTGATGGAGTCATCAGAATCTGAGGTGTTGTAGAACCGTTATTAGGAAATTTAGTAAATAGTGGCGCATACGTCCTAACTAAGGTCCAGAACTCGTGCCTCTAAGCCAGTTACTGCATGATGATAACGGCTTTGAACAAATACTTTGATCAGTGCGACTTCAGAGGCTAGAAACGATACAGTACCTTCAACCGTGCCCCCTTTTTTTCCTGAACACCCTGGTAATTCTGCCCTGGGAAACGATTCAATCTGAGGGTAGTCTACAGTCTCGAAATGAAGGTGAGACAAGGTGATCTGCATCATATGCAGGCAGGGTCTGGACTGGGATTCTATCCTCTTTCCTTGAGCACATGGCGGCCAAAGGTACATGTAAGCACACAAGGAGGCCGGGCATATTTGTCACAGTACTGTATCATCTAGACAGTGGTGTAAATAAGCAAACTTCTCGGTCATTATGCACCCCTGCTAGAACGCTGGGCGTCGAAGTGCAACTGCATTCATGATTTAGACCGGATAATGTTCAGTACCACCAGGATTGCACGTACAGAGCCCTGATGAATTGTGTGGCGTCAGCACCAAAGCCAGGAGTCTCGGACGATAATTCCAGCCTTCGTAGGCCCTGCAGCTTTGATAGCTGCTGGGAAGTAAGAATCCTCATTGTCAATCACTATGGCACCCCGAAGGGTAAGTGACTGCAACGTGGACCATGCATCCAAGAATACTGCGGGGCGGGGAGGCGGCTCTATATTAACATCCTGGCCTCTGACGCCATCATAACCAACTTCCGTGTAAAACGACTCCACTCGAATGTGATAGCCAGAATGAGAGTTACCACATCACTCAGTCTCAACCTTGAACCTAAAATGAATATCCAAGGTCCAAGACAGCGTATGCTGAAGGATTTGCAATTGGACAAGGTCAAGATCACATTCCCCCCACCTCTTTGATGGCTCTCTGGCATCAAAATATTCCCTTCCGGAGGATCTCTCTCCCATGTATAGCCTTCTCCCAACTTAGACCTTCGCGAGGGTTTGAGCCCGAGGGTCTGAACGCATGGGCCTAGTTGCGGATCTGCGGATAGTTCACAAAGTCGCTTCAAAGAAGCCTTAGAGATCCGTCCACACGGTCCCAATGTAAGTAATGGTAAAATGGCGAAAGGTAGACTGGTAGATGTATCTACTGGTAGACCGCAAAGAACAATTATCAGCGCCATTTAAGAGGTCGCGACCTGTTCAACCAGTTCCGGAGGTAACCTGCAGAGTTCGAACCGGTTAGGGACCGTCCTGCGGTAGAATCGTCGTTTGTTGCGAACGTGCTGTACGCTGGCGGAGAATATTAAGATCCTTTCGCAAGGCCATTTCAACGGACATTGTTGAACCGAGACGAGGAATAGGGTCAAGGTTCTGAGATGAAATAGTGACAGAATGCTTGTGGCTTACAGTGACATTCAAAATTGCCTTCCGCCTCAAACACTTATCAACTGTTTTGAAGTCCCACTTTTAAAACTCTAGTGCCTTGGCAGTCCCAGTTGTGTTTTGAACGTTACCAGCACTGTTTAATTCCGGAACTTTCGATTATTTACAATTACATCGCGTTACATACAATAGGCAACTACCAGTCCAATGCAAAATAATCTCTCAACACCTCTGGTCTCACTCCCTCTTCCACCATCAGGCTTGCAGACAAGCTGTTTATAATATTCAAAATAGCCCCAAATCTGGCGACATCTCAGCATAAACTTATTCACAACACGATCTTAAGCAAGTCATTGACTACTGCTCAAATGGCCGATATAGTGTAAGGGATATCCAGGTAGCGTGGTAAGCAGCAGTATTGTATTAAGACTAATCGCTGGTCTCCTGTAGTGTGCACTCCCGAGTGCGATATTATGTAGCATGCTACTGAGTCACGTGATTACATCTCGCACTCCTGAGCTATACCCCTTCGGGGTGCGTACTAGAGTTCTATTGTAAGGGATATAGGCAGCCAGCCTCTATACCTATAACCATTCGTCCAAAAAGACTAAACAAGTAATAGCCGGCAGGTTATTACGGGCTGGCACCCCTTATATAGTTATAAATCCCCGGGGACATAGTTAAATACCCTTTACACTATACTTCTGGTTTCTGCTCGTGAAATGGTATACTTGGGTTTGTCTGTTATCGTAAAATTTCCTATAGGCCCATTTGTATAGCAAAGCGAAGAATGTTAAACATCATAGAATCTAGAACAGTCGATATGACTAGTTTCACTGTATTGTAAAACAAAATTCAGCGGCAAAAACAGCGCCTGCCTGATGTAATGATGTTGCATTGCAAAGATCTGCAGGAGGTTGAGGGTTGAAGCTGGGCAAAAGCGGCCTGGTTAAAAGTGCTAGCAGCCTTGACAGGATCCGTTTTATTGAGGTCTCACAAAGATGATACTGCTTGCTGAGAGATCTGTGGCTACTTGCCGATTATCCCTAATATATTCCACGCTGTTCACTGAGTACTCAGTGAGCAGCCCCACTCTCGACCTGTATGATCACTGAACACCCTTGAGCACTTAGTGAGCGATCCGTGATCGACGCTGGGCACAAAGCGGCACCGCTCCGGACCTGGAACAGAAATGGAAATCGATATGAGCGTCGCACATATTTGCTATCTAGGCAATCCACACGAAAATATCTGTTGAGTCGCTGTGATCGTCTCTTGATATCAGTATCGGACAACACATCGTTCTGCGGAATCGTATTTGCAATATCTAGTTAGCAGATATGTGGCAAATGGATCAAATGCACATTTGTGATGGGATCGATACGCCAATTGGGAATACCATTCACATACATTCTATATTCCGAGACCAAAATGAGTTCCATTATGGATAGATCGAAACCTGTTCTTTCAACTCGCAAAGGCTACAATATATCAACACGTTTGATTGGTGAAACAGAACTGAGTTACTACAATTTCTTGCTCTTGTAGGACATCAAGATCGGGGATAGCAGGCGGCCGAGGAGCGGCCCTGGAACAATAGGTGACCCAAGACAGTAGGTGATCGGAGACCAGCTAGGTTATGGGACAGTGACCCAAAACAGGACCAGCTTGTTGATCACAGCTCAGCTAGGCCCCAAAAGCCTTTCTGAGTGTGCACCATGATTGCCATGCAGACAGAGTGGTCCAGGTTTGGGTAGGGATTAGTGGATATCTACTAATTGTCATACCATATCCGGTACGTCGGAGCGCCCGCCAAAAGTGCCACGTCGGAGCGGGCTCCATTCCTATGGCGGAGGTTTAAGAATAATGATTTATCCTTTTTTTAAAACGATGTCAAAATGATCTTATGTGAAGGACAAACTATAATACACAGATTCATATCTCAAAAATGCAAGTCACCAGAGATATCGCTGCTTCCTCAAAGTTTACGCATATAGTCGAAGACCTTCGCCCTGAGCTTTCCAAATATGAGTCAATCTATAAGCATTTTCACGCCGACCAAGAGCTGTCAAGCCAAGAGCATGAGACGAGTGAATTCATAGCCAATCACCTGCGAAAACTATTTCCTGACTTGGATGTACATACTGGCATAGGATGGACAGGCTTAATTGCAGTCCTGAACAACGGGCTGGGGAAAACGGTGCTTCTTCGTGCAGATATAGATGCTCTGCCTGTGTCTGAGAAGACTGGTTTAGAGTATGCCAGTCGCAAGCAAATGAGGGTTCCGGGTGGGTTAATGACAGCCATCATGCATGCGTGTGGACATGATTTCCACATAACTGCTCTTCTTATTGCCATAGAGGCATTACTTTCGTCCCGGAAATACTGGTCGGGCACATTGGTTTTCGTCTTTCAACCGGCCGAGGAGTTCAGAACTGGTGCGCGAGCGATGGCCAACGACGGTCTTTTCCATAAATATGGATTTCCTATCCCGGACATCATTCTTGGTCAACATGTTCTTCCCTTGAGGACAGGGTCAGTTGCCACACGGCCTGGAACCCTGATGAGTGCCACTGACAGCTGTACTATTACTGTATATGGACGAGGTGGTCACAGCAGTGCGCCGCATCGTTGCATTGACCCAGTGGTCGTCGCCAGTCAAATCGTTGTGAGACTCGAATCTATTGTCAGTCAGGAAGTACCTCCAGATGAGGCAGCCGTGCTGACTATTGGGTCCATGCACGCCAGTAAGAAAGAAAACATCATCCCGGATGAAGCTGAGTTGAAACTCAACATTCGAGCCGAGTCGAACTCTCTCCCACACACCGAACACTACTGTTAGTCGCGTCTGCAAACGCGAAAGATTCGGACTAACCATGTCGGAGCGATTCCATTATTGATAACATAAAGAAGCCAACGTAGGAGCGTAATTGGTTCGATGTAAAAGGAATCAGAGCAAAATGAAAGCTGAAAATGGGGATTGCTGATCGCGGGGTGGTAGGCTAATTGCAACTCCCCAACGAGCGCTTATATGTTTTTTTCTAAACTAGCGTACTGGCATGTACTCGCCCTTATTCAGGCTAAGCCGATTCCTACACATGTCGGAGACAGCGCTGTGCGGAATGTCTGGCAAAAGAATGATGTTGTATATAATCCATGACTAGCAGGACACAAAGTTTCCGTCCCTCCAATTCCACATGCGAAACAGATCCTTCATCATTCGACTACAGAAACAACTTAATTGGATACCCGTAAGCCGTGGGGTGGTGACACCTGGACACTCCTGCATTTACTAATGCATTTCACCTTTGATAAGCTCGTCAATGAAGGGATTTTCTGTAGACGTTCATGTGGAGCAGATGACGCCCATCAAGGAGCAGAAAAAGCCATACCTCTTTGAGAGGCATACCTAAGTGGTTAACACAATCACAGATACTTCAAGACACGTAGATGCTTGAGCTAATACAACCTTGCGCTTCCCAAAGTGTTGATCTAGAGCGAATAGGAATATGCCTGCAAGTAGAAGCAAGGCGTTTCTCAGTTCAGGACTTGAGTCCTTCCCGCATCCTGCAGCAGGGGCCTACATAGACCAATACAGAAGTCGTGCCTCATTTTGAACATTTCGCGCAGTCGTACATAGAGTGACCAACAATGTTGAACAGGAAAACATAGTATATACATTAGGCATGACTCTATTGAAGGTAAACCAAATGTTCAGATTCCTGGAGCAAAACCGAATATATGCCCCCACACAAGTTTATTCTATTCATGGTGCAAAGTTGAAGTTTTTGATTTTGCGAGTCCTTATTTTCCATCCCGGTGCTTTACTCAAACCGGTAAACAATCCCGGGTCCAAGCTAGACAGGAACGGGCGCATCGACACAAAATCCGGCTCATCAAAAAGAGACAATAAATAGTCGCGCTCGGCTCGTATCTTAAGTGTTTTGTCGGCCTTTAAGTGTAAAATTGCCGTCATCACTGGGAAGGGGATGAGGTGCTGGCGGAAGATACCTGTGGAGAGATGCAGAAATAACGGTATACAGCGTATGATACTACGACAGCAGTCGTCTGGATCAATACTGGTCTTATATAGCTCTGCATCGGAGATGGTACGGTAGGCATTGTAGACGGTAAGGCTCGTCGCCCAGTAAAGCGTCATGATGTGCACAGCCGCTATTTCTTTCGTTGTGATTGTATCTTTTAATTCCCAGCATGGTCCTGGTGACAGAGTGGCAACCGCGAACCTTTCTCTCCAGTTGCAGAGCCTCTCAATCATGCCAGAAATCGTTTTCTCGAGACTAGTACGACGACTCAATTTGGTTTCTTGGTCGTTCTGTGTATTCATAGCGTCGATTCCCTCGTATAGCGAAGAAATTTGAATAAGGATATCCACTATCAGATCCTTCGATGTCTTGCTGTGATGAGTCCAGGGGAGAGTCATCCATGCTGGCTCGCTAAGGACTGATTTCCTGCGCAGCCTCATAGCGCACAGCGCCTATAAGTATCTTAGCGTTACCTTAACATCACCGATAAGAAAGGGAAATACCTGGGTGAGCCGCCCATCAACGAATAATCTATGCGCCTGGCCAGTTGCATAGAATGTTGGAGGCTCTGAGAGGGTAAGTGCGATATCGCCAGAGTGATGGGCCCACCAGCTTTTGTATTGGGCCATCTGGCTTCCCGAATCGCTCCCATACAAAGCCTAGATTGGCATTTGAAACATGTCAGCTGTTGCTTAGATGAGGAAAAGGTATGCCTGCCACATAGATATCTCAAGGTGGGGGAGCTGCAGGCACCTCATGGAAACTCAATAATCGCGTAGCTCCAAGGACATCGAGCCCTTTTCTCTTATGGGAGCTTAAGCAATTGCTCAATTTCTGCAGGGCAGCTACATGGAGCTTCATTCCTTGTTCCTTCACCCATCGAGGGTCTTTCTCTTTGCTTGAGGCAGCTCTGAGTGCCAAGGCGCCTAGGGCTGTGCGCAGCAGGCTACTCCGTGGAATCAGATCGCGGAGGACATTGATAGAGCCGCCCAGTGCTCTCTGGGTGTTGTCAAAGAGAGATGAACAACGACTGTTCGGCATGTAAGAGTACCAAAACTGTCCCTCAAAGCCTGACTCGCAGGCAGTGCGGGAGAGAGACCCGGATGTCACTAGATCATCACTAAAGGATGCAGGACTGCAACTCTCTATGCGTTGTTTGCTTGTAGCAGAACCTAAGGTGTTCCTCGGTTCGCTACCACTATTCAGCAGTGAAGCCTCAGGGGATGTTTCAAACGCATAATATCGATGGATAGTTAAGCTGTGGGGATAACCTTCGCATGGGATGCAAGCCTTTCTGCATTGCCCGCAGGAGGGTTGCTGAAGATCACACTAACCCTCTTGTTAGGAACTTATTGCAGTGCTTGGAAATTGGAGTCCCTTTGTTAGGAGCACCCCAGTCTGTCATAGAGTCCACTTACGCCCTTTTTGCGCCGCCTGCAGGTACGACAAGCTCTTGATCGCCCGGTGACTCCACCCATGGTACAGGAGTTTCGTGGCAGTGAGATAAATATATATACTCTCTAATTAGTAGGTCTCTCTCAATCCGCATTCAATGATCGTCCGGTGGGAGGAATGGATAACAGTGAGTCTGTGCTCTGTAGAGCATGTCAAGTGTGACTCCCCTTACCCGTATCTTATACGAAGATTCTGCTCGAGTTGGGCTGGAGTCAGACTCGTTTGACGTTTGCGCCGAGACAAGGTGGATGTAATAAGTGCCTGGGTTAAACCTAAAAAGGAACATTGTGCGCGGGTTGCGTTGGTCCTTGCCGGACTCTTGGGTGTTGGGGGCCAAATGATCCCCATTAAGCTTACTTCCCTTGCCCAGCGGTCAGAATAGCTTCATTTACTGTCACTGCCACTCCGCCAAAAGGGAAAACCAAGGCTATCGACTCTTGGGGAATGCAACTAATGACTGCCAGCTCAATATGACCTCACTGCCAATGCCTCATTCAGGGGCTACAAATTATTGATTTCTCGTATTTAGTGGAGAAGTTCGTGATGGATGACTATGCGGTGTAAGATGATCGAATATAAATAGGCAATATCTTCCCGGAGAAGAGCTCCTGGAAGAGTATGGTTTAGCAGCTCCTTTTTCAGCCTTCTTCTGACAATCCACGAACTTGATCTGTCGACGTTACAATGCTCTTCATTCACAATTTACTGAGAGTTGTTGCTCTCCTGTTCCTGCTTTCCTTGCATGTGGCCTCTACCAGCGCATCGTGCTGCAGAGATATCACCACAAACGATTATCACGAACAGCTTCTCAGACAGTATCTGGCAGTCTGGGGTGGGGACTTATCACTTGCTGGAGATACATTTCATCCAGACCTCGTCCTCCATTCCGACCGCTTTCCTTCTGCTAGTGGGACCGGAAGCGATCTGATCAGCATCACCAACAGAGAAGAATTTGTCGCCTTTGTTCAGAAATCACGAACCGGATGGAGGAAGTACGCCTTTCAGCCGATCCGATGGGCCGGACAGGACAATTCCATTGCTGTTCGGTCGGCGATGCATGGCGTCCTAGGGGTCAACTTCACACTCTTCCCTACGTAAGTCGAAGATGTTATCGTTTTTTACCTTCTTTGCAGGAATATACTAAAGCACAGATACGCGCAGACCATTGAAGGCCGGTGCCTCCGTGACCTATAATGGCACAGACTTCCTTGTCTTGGACAATTGTACGGGCCTCATTCGGGAGGCATACATCGCCCAGGATTTGATTTCTTACTTCCATGCAATGGGCCTGAGTGCTATAACTGTCTAAAAAGTTACTCCTGCGAGGCTGGGAATAGGGTGCCTCTAAACATAAGAATTAACTACCTTCAAATAATTCTTGCGGGAAGCAACAAGATGATGTTTTTGTCCTCGAATTATCCTTCTCTATTAGCACTGCATACACTGCATTCTTCCATGTTCATTTACTGCCAAAACATTCTGCATCCCTTTTGAGGTTTCTCACGGTTTTTGGTTGAAACCAAGGGTGAATAAAGGAGTGATAAGGCAGCGATAAGTTTTGTCCGAGCATTAAAAGAAAAGTCTACGAATAAGCTACCAAAACGAATATAATTTACTTTTAATAATAAATTTATATGATAAATATATTACGCTTGAGTTCTAACCTTGTAATATCGAACTCTGCGCGATAGCCATTGAACCCCACCCACAGTCTCTTGTACGCCAAATCTCTTGGAGACTCTCTTGTGCACGATGAAAATGTCGCATCTGAAAATGTTTCTCGAGTCCGCGCAGTTGTCTGACCACTGACTCCCGTTCCATGATGTGCTCGCTCGTCAGATCCGGTGCAATAATGCTGATCGGCCACAGAAGGATGTTGCCGACGGGAGAATTAGCGGATAGGAGATTTAGGAGTCGGATTGCGTGACGGTGATGGTAGAAAGGATCATTGGTTTGGCAATATGATAACGGTTGTGATGTTGAGGGATTTCCAAGATTCATCATGTGTTTATGATGAATAATGGCTGCCGCCCTATAAATTTCTGTGGCGATGTCGTAGTCTGAAGATAGTGTAGAGTCCATTCCTGATAATATCGGGTTTCTTTTCTCCAGGCAATGACTAGGGAACCAGTTCAATTGCCCGTCCCAGTTGCTGATATCAGATAACGTGACTGATTGATCACCAGCACTGATCCGTGATATTAGACTTGGATAGTAATATTGATTGTTATAGAATTGACCACAGGAGAGCCCTATTGAGGATAAAATGCTGGTCCTGTCAATATAGAACCCGGATAGTGTCGTATTCTGTATTGACGTCGAAGCCACGAGGTCATTATATACAAACATGTGAAACAAGAAGTGATACTCGTCACCGGTACGGCACTCTGCAGAAAATATCCTCTCCGCATTATTGAAGATATGACTGATGAAGTCGAGATGTGGCTTCCAATTCTGGTGATCTTCTCCGGAGAGCTTTTCATAGACTAGCAGCATCGTGACGCATGCCACTAGACATAGCAACTCCGCGCTCGCTGCGGGCTGGAGGATCTCCAGACTGGAGAATTGGTGAGATATTTCATTCAGCATGCTCCTGCAGACTCGGATCGTATGGTGTCTTGCGCAGAGTGTCTCATGTCGTAGATCGTCCCATTTCTCGCCCCAGGTTTGGGCACCACTGAGGGCGAGTAGAGCGATCAAGACAGCGTCGTTACTGAGAGCCATCGGAAGCAGGACTGAGAGGAATGGATTAGAGGGATCTCGACAGCTCGGGTAAATTTTGGAGAAGCGGTTTATATACCGATCGAAGAGCAATGATTGCTTGGACGTGAGACGCCGAGGATTGATGGGTAGAGTTCTATTGAAAGGAGAGCTTGTCTTAATCCATGCTGTCTCGAAGGAGCGCATGCTTTCAGATGGACATCCGATCTCACTATGAGAAGACGCGCTGATTGGACTGGGGTAAGCTTCAGACCAACTTTGATCTCCAAGTGGGAGACCCCGAGATTCCCCGGGTGATATTTCTGAAGCATTAGCCCAACAAGTAACTGTGGAAGCTTCTCGCTCGTGACTACCCCTCGGACCCCGCCTCTTCATCCCATTGCGCCGTTTATCATCCTCCCAGATGATCTCAATTTTGTATCCGGCACAAGAGAGGCCGAGTCTGTTGCAGTTGTGGCAGGATGGGAGTCTTCCATCGCATTTCTTTTTCCTAAACTATAATGTTAGATGTATCGCACGAAAGGTATCTAATCCACAGTCGTATGGAGTCTTGGTCTAGGATACCGTTTCCTGCATGTCCAGCACCCATCTCGCGTGCGTTGATTTGATGACGATGTGCTTGATGCCATGGCTGACAAGGGGTGCATATATCTCCTCATGCTTGCTTGCGAGAAGAAAGACATGCCATGAATGGTATTCTTGGCTGCCCATAGCTTAAGTAAAACATATTAACTATCCATCTAATGCGATTCTCGATCTAAGAGGGGTAACGAGGGTCATTTGTCTCAAGAGATAAATGATGCGATAAGAGTCCTCTATCCGCCACCGGTTGATTGGACAAGACCGGATCGATAGACCAATATGGAGAAAATAAAGGACTCAATGGTTTCCTTATCCTATCTCAGAAATAAAATCATAAAAAGCGAAGAATGCTTTTCGTACTCCCGTCTGTTATCTCAATCTTGTGCGGGGCTCTGGATTGTCTCATCTGCTGGCATCTTTCCCGGGCGGGCGGTTCGTATTACCGTTTTGGGATTGGACCGACAACTAACTATATGTTGGCATGAAGTTGATTGGCCGGTCGTTTTCGATATCAGTCTCTCAGACTTCAATCATCCGTTTGATTATCTATCTATGATTGTGATGGCTAGGAATTTGAGGTGTATACCCCGCGCCATATGATTTCCACGCTTCAGTCAACTTGGACAAGTGTTTCGCTGGCGGCCTATTTCGGCGGCTTGAATAACCAGTTGGGGAAGGGGAAGTGTGTGGTGCGGCCATGACAGTTTAGATCGATTGTGTCTCAAGTACGTATTCAAGATATATAAGTGCCTCTTTCCTAGTTGTTGTTTATCATAGCATATTTCATCTCACCAAATAAAATGGTGATAAAAGGAATTCAGCATATACTACTTCTTCATCTTTCCATAACGCTCAACACAAGGAACATTTTCTAATATGGCGCCAGCAATTCTTAAACGTCATGTTGATTCCCCCACTGAACGAACTATCCCTGCTTCTAGCACCACCAAATCAATATCCAAAGTCTTCGATCCAGCCAAACACCTCGCATACCAACCTCCCGCCACAAGCCATACCCTCAAAGACCTGTACCTTGAGGAATCTCCCATCTCCCCTATCGGGTCAACAGACCCTTTTCCCTTCCTATCTGCTGAGGGTGTCCGTGCCTTTCGCCAGGAACTCTTTTCCCCTGATGTGCTGGCCAACTGCATGTACCATACGCGGCCCGGATCGGTGCAGATCCGGGGCATGGCGCCGCGATATGCTCCATTCAGTTATGCATTCTGGACATCGCCCCAGGTCTTGGGAATAGTCAGCAGTCTGGCAGGCGTGGATCTAGTACCTGTCATGGACTATGAGATTGCGCATATCAATGCACAGTTGGGTCCCAAAGGGGTGGACGGCGTCAGAGATACACCGGTTGACTCGCGAGAGGCTCCCGCGGTGGTCAGCAATAGTAATGATATGTCAGAACGGAAGAAGGCCGCCGCAGTGGTCCCGTGGCATCGGGATTCTCATCCCTTTGTCTGCGTGGTCATGCTCTCAGATGCGAGCCATATGACAGACGGCGAGACGGAGCTTCGCAGGGGCGACGGCACAACGATTAAGGTGAAGTCGCCACAGATTGTAGGTCATTAACTCCGTGATCTTAACAGAAGGCAAGTCTCACTGACGCAAAATGTCTAATCGCACAGGGAGGAGCCGTTGTCCTCCAGGGGCGCCATGTCAGTCACCTTGCGATTCCCGCGGGGAACATGCCGGAGCGCATCACGATGGTCACATCGTTCCGGCCGCGATCGCCTCTGCTCTTGGACGACTCGAGTTGCATGAACGTACGCACCAAATCATGTCTCTCCGAAATGTATTACCAGTGGACCGAATATCGCCTGCGGCTGCTTAGCGAGCGTTTCCGGCACGAGGCGGACCGTCTACGGACACGATACGTCGATGCGGTGCGTAGGACGGACCCTGAAGGTCTGCCTGGCCATTGCCGCGAGGAGACGGTTGATTTGCGGAGTCTAACGGGCTGGATAGAGGAGCAGATGCGATATATGCGCCAGACGCTCTTCGAGATGCGGCCTGTGACGGCAGAGGATAATATGCCAAAGGATAGGCTTGAAAGAGGGGAGTGATTGAGGTAGGTTGTAAGACATTTACCGGACCGTTAGCTATTGCTGAGGTATTGCAACATTTAAACATCGGAATAAAATATAAAAGAATCTCCATTGCTATTAGTACTTTATCAATCCAAACCGATCATTCCGAGAAGCTAGAGTTTAAGGGGGACGATCATTGACAAGCTTAGGAGAACGGCACAGTTTTCAGCTAATATGAGATTCCGACTAAACTGATTATGGATATCCTGAGACGATTGAAAGTAGGACGCGAATAATAATAATAATACTACAAGAGCAGACAGGATCAGAAGGGAGCAGTAAGGAGTCGAAGCGGGAATGGAGAAAACCGTAAGGGAGAGTCAGTAACGGACTACCAGGTACTTTCTTTGCCCGCAAGTACTTATATCCAGAAACTACGTAGAGCTCTCAGTCTAAGATAACTAAGTGGTAGATAGTACTAGTCTGCAGTCTAGAGTACTCTAAATTGAAAACGCCAGAAAATTGGCTGCGCCACGTGATGCTGCGGCAGCCACGCGCCGTGACGTCGCGCCAGCCGAAAGTTGGCCGTCGATCTCCCCCGGACAGGAACGCCCAACCCCTCGATCTGGCAATCGGCTCGTCCAACAGCAGATCTCTCTCTTTTTCCAGTTTCCCCATAGAGTACGTCTTCTTTTCTAGTCCGGACAGACCCGATAGCCATTATCCGTCCCTGACTCAAACTACTCATTGTAGTCGTCCTCATTGCCCCCTGCTGTCGCCACGCCAATCCGCGCACATCCGCCATTCATATCTACTTTGGCGCACTTGGTCTGCTACTATCGAGTGTTTCAGCAAACCAGCGCGATCAATCTTGTCTCACTGCCCACGGCCACCGTACGACAGACTACTTTGGTCCGAACATCGAGCAACCCCTTTTCATTGAGCTGGCTGCATATATTCTCAGATTGAATTCGGGAGAAGTCGTGTGACTGTCATCCATCTCGCAGAGAACTGGTGGGTAGCTCAGTCTATCGCATACATTTCTCTTTCATTCACTATTCCATCATATCGTTGTACTTGTCCCCATCCTGATTCCCAATGTCTCGACAGGAAACGTCACTCATTTCGCGCTCAAAACGGTCGCGTTCCCATTCGGAGCACCGTTACCGGGAACTCCTGCAGTGGGCACGTCAGCAAGAGGAATAGCAGTAGGAACAGCAGTAACGGGAGCTCCAGCTCCAGGAGTTAGGGTACTGGGAACACAAACATCAGAAACGTCAGCGTGGGGAGCATCAGCATCGGGAACACCAGCGCCGCAAACTCCACCACGTGCACGAAGGTCGTTTGCAAGGGGAGAAAGCAAGCAAGAAAGCAAGCAAGATCGAAAAGCGGACGATGCGGGACGGAGGACTTAGTAAGCTGCAGAAACGGGTGATGGGGCGTCTGGGGGAGTCGGTAGGTAGATGATTTCCTTGATTGCTTGCTTGTGTCTGGGGTAGAGACAATTTGGGTGCGTTCAATCTTGATGGCAGTCGACGCGACTGTGAATACGTGCTACCAGTGTTATTCTGTCAAAGAATACTTGGGGAGCATGATCTTCCTCTGCCACCCTTCTTCCTTCTTCCTTCTTCCTGCCTCATCAGACTTGCAGTATCTTCGTTGATTAACCTGCTCGTGTCTCCATTTCAAATTTCCTTCGCAATGTGTTCTTGGGGCATTTGTTTCCTTATCTTTGGCACTTCTCTCTTGTTATTGTCGATTATGCGAACAACTGCTAAGAGCCCACAGTTGCATCCGGATGACGCATATCTGAGCTGTGAGTGAGATCCCTGCGGTGGGATTCATAAATCCTCTTGGGATACGCAGCTAATACTATATGTTCCTCCCAGATTACGACATTCGATGTATGTTTCTCCCTGCAGGGTCTTCAGACGAGACGGACTGACGGTGGTATAGTGACCAGAGAGGACATACAAACGCTCAAGAATGACTGGTTGACGGACAACGTAAGTGATGCTAGTTCGGTGGTCATGGAATAACCGCTTATTCGGCGCAGGTGATAGCTTTCTGGGAAGAGTAGGTGGCTTCAAAACCTAGGTACCCAGGAGCAGGCTGACTTGCGAAGATATCTCGAACGAGAACACTTGACTCGATTCAAGAATTCGAACATTGTCCTCCTTCGTCCTAGCATGTCTTTCATGCTGCTCCAGACGCCAGATCCTCGCACCCTTCGTGAGGCCCTCCCGAACTTCACTCGAACGACGCATGTGTTCCTTCCCATCAATGACTGCCACAATGCCAACGAAGCGGAAGGTGGTACGCACTGGTCTCTGCTTCTGATATCCATTGTGGATGGTATCGCATTCCACTATGATTCACTCCCTCCTGGCAATCGGTGGGAAGCCTATCAAGTGACAATGAAATTCAGTACTTTGCTAAACCGACCCATACGCTTCATCAATCTTGATGACTCGCCCGTACAGGAGAACAGTAGCGACTGTGGTGTTTTTGTCTGCCTAAGCATGCGTCATCTCCTTATGAACAGGCTTCTGAAGGCGAACTCCAATGAGAAGGTCAGCATGAGTCTGGCAGGCAAGAAGATTGACGCATCTGCTGGGAGGAAAGAGATGGCGAAGATAATCGAGGGATTCCGGAAAGAAGGAGAGAGGCGGAGGTCGTATGTATTCCTCTTTTTTACACTTTCTTTATCCACTGGCGGACCCTTTCATATGCTCCCTAACACAACCCCGAAAGGCGGTTTCTGTTCTCCATCACAAATGACCAAAATACTTACTTACATGTTTAGAGGTAGTGCAAGTCCAGCAGGGAAAAAGTCACGAAGTCCTCCAAGAATTGAATGACCAGGCCACTGCTGTCATTCGTGATTTTGTTTCTGGCTTTTGTCCTTTTCTCCAAGCAATTGTGAACCAGGAGCTTGGCGCGATGGAGTATCCGGATCCTGATACGACATGGTGTGACGTATCTCATGAGATGTCTTCTGCTTAGTGGCTATAGTTTGTCATTGTCTGCATATTCTGGGTTGGGTCTTTGATGTCTTGGTTATGTTGTGTCTTTCTGGCATTCAGCAAGCGTAGAGACAATCATGCATAAGCGAAAATAAGATTTGGTGGTGCTTAGGCTAGAGTCGTGCTGTGGGGATATGGCGTCGGCGTCTCAATTCCTTTTGTCACGCAGCTCGTCTTGGTTGTAGGAGTCAAAATATCATCTTTCTCGGCTTTCTCAGCTCTAGTCATTGTTTCATATTATAGTAAAAGGAGTCCTTGATAGAGCCACTTGTCGCTTTTGTAGAGGATCACTGCGATCAGGCATTTTTGTATCTTGCTATCCCTGGCGCTTTGTAACAGTCTTGTTGAACCTGTCTTCCTGCCACATAGCTTCAACCTGTATATCTCTATAGATAAACCACCTTGCATAGGATCCTCTTCGATGATAGGGCAGTTCGGAACACCTCGTCGTTGCTTTCTTTGCATAGCCTCCTGTACCCCGTAAACGCACAGACCGGAGAACCCGTGTCTCCGTATTCTTAAAGTTAGCACATCCTCGGTTAATCTTACGCCGGACCGCATTGGCCTAGAGATAACCCTCTAAAAGACCTATCAAGAAAGTCTGCAATTGCATATGTAATCTGCATGAGGTTCCTTGAGCGGCGCATGAAACCATAACCGTGTATACCTAATTGGTTCGAGAGCGTCTCATCGTCTTGACCAGCACGTGGTCCTGGCGTCTGCCATCGTGGACGAACATCGAAAATGTTACCAACCTACGTGAGTATTTCTATCCTTCGTCATTATACTGAAACACTTTGGACGAAAGCCTGACTGACAGTCCCAGCTCAGGTCAACATCGC
Source organism: Paecilomyces niveus (assembly GCA_003116535.1). Lineage (NCBI taxonomy): Eukaryota > Fungi > Ascomycota > Eurotiomycetes > Eurotiales > Thermoascaceae > Paecilomyces > Paecilomyces niveus. The sequence continues at coordinate 71,633 of QEIL01000174.1, read as the reverse complement.
GGAGAGCATTCTCATCCACCTGCAGCGTGGCTAGCAGACAAAACAGCATCGCCGCCGCGTATTATCGTGGCGGCACCTCTCGCGCATTAATATTCCACCAGCAAGATCTACCTGCAAGAAGGGAAGATTGGAAGCCGATATTTCTCGGCACAATTGGCTCACCGGATCCAAATGGTAGACAGCTCGATGGCATGGGCGGAGGAGTTTCCAGTCTGTCTAAAATATGCGTCGTCGCGCCATCTGAACGCCCTAATGCCCAGATTGATTTCACGTTTGTCCAAGTTGGAGTGAAGAATACCGCTATTGATTATGCTGGTAACTGTGGGAATATGACGAGTGCTATCGGACCGTTTGCTATTGATTCTGGGCTCATCAAACCGACTGAGACTTCAGGCTTGACCACGGTCCGTTTGTATAACACAAACACGGATAAAGTCATCCATGTGACATTTCCGATCTCGGACGGCGAGGCAGTCGCTGATGGGGATTTTGCAATCGACGGTGTCTCTGGAACTGCGGCCAAGATACAACTGGACTTTATTGATCCTGCGGGATCCAAAACCGGAGCACTTCTACCCACCGGGAACACTGTCGACGTCTTCGACGGGATCAGATCGACATGTATTGACGTTGGCAATCCCTGCGTGTTTGTTAAGGCAGAGGATCTTGGCATCGATGGCACAATGCTTCCCGACGATACTCAGGTCTATCCTGGCCTTCTGGAACGTTTGGAATCTATCCGGAAACAGGCTACTATGGCAATGGGCATTGCCAAGACTTTCGAGGAGGTCCCTCCGTCAATACCAAAGATCTGCTTCGTTTCCCCTCCTTCGCGACATAAGCTCCTATCTGGAGAAGAACTTGATGAGAGTACCGTCGATGTCGTTGTCCGCGCGATATCTACGGGTCAACCGCATAGGGCTCTGCCGATCACCTCGGGACTAAGCATCTCTGCTGCCGCCAAATTGCCCGGTTCAGTGCTCTCTGATTGCCTTGCTGGCAACTCTGCTGATAGCGAGGAATTGAGGATTGGGCATCCCAGCGGGAAGCTCGTCGTTGGCGCTAAATACAGTGACGATGGGAAGCTGGAGCGAGCGACTGTCTTTAGGACTGCGAGGCGATTGATGGAGGGTAAAGTCTACTGGAAGTAGATATTTGAAGCTTTTTCCTTTTGTGTACTGTATTTAGCTATTAAAATTAAAATACCCTGTCACTGATATCCTATAGATTTGAATGGATCCCAAAGTAAGATACCGCACATCAGCACCTATTCAAGGCTCCAACCGCTATGGTAAATGTTTAAGCGCGGTTATATGTCGCTAATCCTTTTTTGAGATCAAGTACATCGCGCTATAGACTCCAGTTCTCGTTGTTACGTAAAAGGCCATATTACCCAGTAGGCATTTCTCAGGTTAGGGTTTTTATAGGGTCTCTTCGAGTGAGATCGACTCTAATTCATCTATATCTGTATACATGTCCCGGAATCTGGAGATTTACCTAGCCTACGCAAAGATCTCTTAGTAATTCAATAAGTGTAATGATTATTGATACATCTTACATGTAGGCCTCCCGAACCAGAACCCGTTATATGAACTATAGAGCTAAAAACAGGTTTATGACTGCCGACAGCGTCATTTGGCCGAGTGATTGATCTAAATTCTTGACAGTGTAAATATCTATCTCAAAAAAGACTTCTGCAGAATATTTCCAATGCCCACTAGCGCACCTTGACCTGGACGGCCTCACGGATTTGTCGCGAAACCTCAAGCGCTTCCTTCCGACTCTTGTGCGAGACTACCATAAATAGAGCAATCCTTGCGGATGAGTCTGCACCAGCTCACCCTTCTTGTAATAGCAGTTGCTGTAATGGACGTGAGCCATGAGGACCCGCCTCTTCGCGGCCAGCTCCTGGCATACGTCCTCTCCGTCAAAGACACCTGCCACAGCAGGGTTGATGAAAACACTGTCAACCCATTGCTGTGCGCCGCTGGCAAAAGGCTGTGCGAGTGCTCTGAACCGTTCCCTCTCGTCCAGAGCTTTTATCATGTACAGAGCAGGGTAATCGATCCCGTAGGCCAGTGCCGCACCCCAGGATCCTCCATATCCAGGAACGCGTTGTTTGATCTCCAACAGGAAGGCTGATGGCTCACTTTTCACCCGTGTATTCCGCCGTCGCAGGTCAACAAGACTATTCTCGAGGGTGCACTGCATCTCAGAGTTCTTGATACGCGCTTCAACGTGGAAGACGCCTTCCGAAAGCCGGTCTTGAGTAGGATCGCATGTAGTGACGACTTGGCTATGTCGATTTCCTTCTGCGGATGGTTTGTTGGCCAAACCTCATCAGTCTCTAAGAAGTCTCCCGTTTCGCTCGGGTTCATTTCCGCAGTGCAAGGGAGACCATCAACCAGCTCAAAAAATAGTATTTGACGATCCTGTAGGACGAAATTTGCATCTACTTCCGGACCGTTGACGTAGTGGTCAATCAGGAGGTCCAGGCCTTTGGCTGAGTTATTCGCCCGCGAGACAGCAGCAAGCAATTCCTCCTTATTGCCTGCTTTGTAGACCCCTTGAGAACCCCATGCAGTGCACGGCTTCACAATAAGAGGATATTCCAGAGGGACGGTGTCCGAGGTGATGTAGGTCTGCAGCTCCTCCTGACTTTTGATCCGAAAGGGTCGGAAAGCATCTGGACACAGCAGCCTCGTGGCATGCTTATCCAAACAGAGCTTCACCGAGCCCAACGGGGCAGTAGGCAGTCCGAGAACCTTTGCTGTCTTGGCTACGTGGACCAGCCACGTATCCGTAAAGGTGGTGATACCATGGTATGTCCCTGAGTTCGCAGAAAGAGCTTCTACAATTCGTGTCGAGAGTCCGTCGTTGGGCGTCATGTCGATGGGGATACATTTCTCGACTGCTCCCGATCGCCTGTCGACTGGAAGGAATTCTCCATCCGCATCGATGAGCGTAATCCCAATGCTTAATGCAGATGCGGAGGCCAGATAACCGGCCATTACGGCGGGATGTCGATGGCCCACGATAACTAAACAATCCTTTGTAATGGGAATATGTAGAATCAATGGGAATGACAGTCTTTCTGTCAGTTCGTCGTCGAGTTGTCGCATGGCTTCTTTGAAATCATTGCCGACAGAGTCTCGCAGCACGACTGCAGTAGTAGCACTTTGAACTGCTTCCTCGAAACTGCACAGGCGTGCATTTTCGAGAAAGGGCGCATCCACATATTGATTGGGTGCAACGAATTCTTTGACTTCGTCGACGATGATGCAGCCGACCATTCTCACTCTAAGAAAATCGGATCGTGTAATGAAACCGCTGCTAGCAGGAAGGAGCAGTTTGGCAAATACTGCATCTATTCCCTGCTGAAGCTTCAATCGATCGGTCGTGCCAGCAAGGAAAGAGAGAACAGCACTGGTTTCGATACCAGCTTTTGCATCCTGTAGTTGTTCCACATTGCGATTTTTGCGACGCGGAGATTTTAGGGAGATATTTAGCCCACGAAAGCTACCTCCAGAGTTTTTGGGCCATTCCCAGTGGCAGTCACATTCATCTAGCAACGATGCAAATTACTATGCGTTCTCTGTCGACTTGACATTTTGCGGCGAGGTTACCTACCTTCACCATTTTTCAGTGTGACCAGCTGGGGAGATGCCATCTTTGAAGAAGACGCTGCTGCTGTACGCATCAGAAAAAGAGATTAAGTTGTTTTGTAATATTCTTGTTGATGGCGGATGGGCTGATGGTCGAACTATATTCCGTGTTGTTACATTGTCATCCATAGTCGGGGTCACAACCAGGAAAGCCGGTGTCGGTCCCTGGATCTAGGGTCCCTAAGGTTACACGACAGAATCATCCCGAGAAGCACCCTATACGATCGGTGGAATAAATCCAGCGTGGACACTTGATGGCTTCTTTGTCATCGAAAATCCTGCAGAGTTTCTACACGGCTGTATCCAACCATATATGTTGCCCATCACAGAAATGGGAAGCCAGTTATTTGAATAAATAACCTTATCTATGAACTCCAGAACACTTTGTTCGCCTATTGTGCCTTTTGAGTATAGATTTTTGTCTATATAGAGAAACCCTCCAATTGCAACCAGAGCACGCTCGATCAATACGCGACATTTCAATATCTCAGTGCTCCAAGTTGGTCATATCCAAGGCTCTTTCATATCTCAAAGAACTCCGGCCTTTGCTGATCGACCACTATAATCGAAGCGGCATCATAGCTGGGGGTAGAGGTAGAGAAAATATACGATCGCTCTTTCCCTTATACAGAGCCTCTTCGTCAGAGTCCATTCGACGACTACTATATAATTAGAAACATTTTCACAACAAATACGCCAGACTTACAATAATTATCTCTCATTGTTATATAACGTGCGGCAAATTCTCTCCTTTTGCTCAATCTCAAGTTCTGAGATCGGATCCATGGCGCATGTAATCATGCTATTAAAGACGTCCTCTTTAATGCGGAATGCTTGAATTCTCATCTATCCTAGGAGCTAGCTAAACTGATATCCCCGGTGCGTGATGCTCTAGGCCTAATCGGGGAAGGTGTGGCAGAACTCCTACTGGCAGTCCGCCAAGATATATTATTGTCATTCATCCAGATAATATTTCTGGGCGCAATATCCAAGTGACAAAGTACGAAGTCGCAGCGCTGAAAAGTGACCAGACCTTGATTTTTAAAGAGTCGGCTATTAAACCAATCCTCCATTTGTGAGACATTTGTAATAGTTAAGTCATTCGTATCGGGTCAAAGGAGGCCAGTTGAAGGGCCGCCACTAAGGCTACCAGGGGTATTTGCTGTAATAGAGCTAAAATGCCGAAGGACATTTGCGATCTTTTGGATGTGATCTTCCGTGATGGAATCAATCGTTTTGCCTTTGATGCTGAGTCTCAGGGCAAGATCGACAAAGCTTTCTAAGTGCGGAATCTGATAATTCATTAAAAGACATTGCTAATATTGTATACACAGAGACAGAAGAGGACCAGCAATGATCATAGAAGGGTAACTCCTGAGGTGCTTCGAAGTTCGGGCGAGTTAAGTGACAAATCATGGGGTTGACGGAAATATATAATCGGATAAATTTTCTATGTGGGGCCCGGAGGTAGTGGACTATATATATATTCAGGCCAACAGTTTCTGAACTTTGCCATATCGAAATTCATCATCATCTTCCCCAAACTCACCACTCACGTGAGCGTTATATGCGAAAGATCATTTGGATATATATTTCGGCCATAAAGGTCGCATCTATAGCCCTCAGTGAGACTTGACTCAGCTTCTATATATTCAGGAATTCAAGAAAGATTGTAAGAAGATCTAGCCAATATATGTATCTAAGTAGAACACAACTGTGCTCTTTGTTATAAACCTACGGAGATGTCCAGTTGATATATGTCGTATTAGAAGGTATAAGCAAGCATAAGCTATATGATTGTACAGGATACGGTATTTATATGTGGAAGTGCCTGCTACATCGAGATGCGAATCATCAGTCGAGCTAGATGACAATGCGGCGTATGCTGTTTCATAATCGTGGGAAGATGATAGCACAGCAGAATGGAGTAATAAGAGGGTTGAAGCATGAATCGGTAACGGGCCAAGAGAGACGGCGAAAGATGAAGGCTTCGATGGGTGGGAAAAATCAAACAGACGGACGAAACGTGACCGGAAGACTCGCGAATCCTTCTGGACAGATAACGAGCATAAACAATAACGCCAACATAACGCCAGCAGTCAACTTCAGACACAGTAACATATTAAAATGATGATCCGCAGAAAAATGCTTGATATATGGAGTCAGTGGAGAGGATAAAGCAGGTTTACAGTAATAGACCGTGACTTGATAATAGTACGGGAAATGAAAATGAGTCTATAGAGGATCGGGTTGGAGGAGGAATCGGAAGGCTCCAGGGAGAGCCAAGGGAATCCGATCAGGATATCGTAGGGTGTCGAAGCAGAGAGATGAGTGATGCGGTCAACGAGTGATACACATCCAGATAAAGAGAAAACGCCCACGTTCCACGAAATAATCATCGGTTGGTTTCTATTGGGCCAACAATATAATAAGAATGGCCCCACAACCCATGATAAGAGACGACCATCGTCTCATTTATGGACCGCCGGACTAGGGAGGTGTCGGGGTCTGGCTAACCTCCGCATTCATAGGTCGACTGCCTCCATTAGGCCTCATATATACGGGGTCATGCGAACCATGATTCCCGGAAGGGTTTGCTCCAGCGGCAGCAAGGGCCGCTTGTTGCTGTTGAGCGACTACCTCTCTTGCATAAAACTCTACCAACATCGTGCCATATGCTTCTAGCTCTTCCACCGGGACGGAGAGACGGAAATCGTTCAATAACAGAAATTGCAGCTCAAGATGGTTAAGCTCCACAAGAGGTAGCCCACCGACCTGTTCGTACACTGTCAGCTAATTTCCTCACCGTCAGGAGGGTGGCAGAATATCCACTGGCTTAGACAATGCCGAGGGATGCAAACGGCGTACCTTGGCGTACCGTGAATTGGTATAAAAGACATCTGAAAAGAATTTACTCGCACACGTTACACCTGCGATGACCAGGCGGTGAATATTGAAACTGTCTACGACAAAAAAGTGAGAAAGTCCTTCGTCGTCCTCCTGAAGCTGCAATGAAGGCGGTATTGAGGACGCCGGAGACTTCGGATCCTGTGCGCTCATGCCAGTCGACGAGGGAGGGGTGACCATCGACGACTGAGCTCTGGACCGCTGCGGAGTCTGAGGACCCGACGATGGGGGTCGAGGAGCATCAGGTTGTACAGTGACGGTCCGCTGGGCCCGCCGCCGCAACCGTTGGAGATATTCCCGGTTCACTGTCTCCGTCATGCGATCAAAGTAAACTAACAAGCTCAGAAACACCTCGTAGGTGGTCGGACAATACTTGTGTATCCGACTGAGGTAGCTTAGAATGGTAATACTCGGCACATTTTTGCCATGAAAAGCCAAAACACTGGTAGCTTGCGGGCTGAGGCCCGTCGTCCCCTCCGGAGGCGGTATATGTCGATGTAGATGCTCATGTTGCATGTCGTTCGTGGTTGTGATCTTGGTCAGCAACCCTGCCACCATTTCAATGATGTCTGTCACCGGCATCGAACTGATTTCATATTGGCGGCCGACCTCGACACCTCCCTCTCCCGATCCCTGAGATCGGTGAGACTGTGCCAGGAACTCCTCACTGGCGAAACTCTGGATATGTGACAAATCCCGCACCTTGATTCGGCTAGGAGAGGAAGCTTCCGAATTTCCTAGGGACCTAGTCGATCGATGGGTTGGTTGTAATCGCGGGGAGGACGGAGAGCTCGTCCAACCGGACGCCGCAGCGGTCGTTGTATAGCCCGATAGACCCGGAGCGCGGGCATGATGGGCATGCTCCTGCCCTTCACCTGAGGGATCCTGCCTTGGGTGCGCTGAATGATGATGGATCGTGGGAGGAACGGCGGGGTGATCGGTCATGGGAGCGGCAGTAGAACGGTCGTCAGCTGATGTAGCTACCGCAGACGGTCCGCTGGCAGGCTGAGTGAGAGTGTGAGATTGAGCATTGATATAGGCGGGAACCTCGTGAGAGCGACGGGGCGGGAGATTTGAAGAGCCCACGGCGGACGTCGATGGCGGGACCGTGGCCGAGGTGGGGGTGTTAGCGGTGGAGGCAGACCTGGAGCTGCCCGTCTCTAGCTGCGATATCGAACGTCGAAACGGAGGTTCAGAAGACGTCGTCGCCTGGCTGATCGAACTACCTCCCAACATCGTGGATGGCGACACCGCGTGGCTGAGGACGACCGATCCCATATCAGCCCGGCGAGATCGAGGCGAAGCGAGGGGAGTCGATCCAAGAGGGGATCCCCGCTATTCTTTCGCGCGACGCACCCCAAGTCAGCAGGAGGCCTCAACAGGACAGAAGTGATGCTAGCGCGCACAGCAAGATACCGGAGCGTCTCATACAATTCAGAGGAGAGCGGAGTTCGCTTCTCGATGCAGCAATCCGGGGAGGAATCCGTCTGTTTCCTGCAGACGGACTGACAGCCCCAAAGATCGAGAACTGCTTCGATCACACAACACGCAAACAGACTCCAACCGGAGGCGGAGAGTTAGATGATTACGGGCACCGGCACAAACCGCAGGAAAGCATTGCGAGATGGGTCGCAAGACGTTGTGGCGGTGTTGGACGATGGGCCTGGAGCCTGGAGAGGAGCGACAACAGACCGATTGGAGATGGAAGGATGCTGGCCCACCTTCAAAAGATTCAGACCCGCCTGGATAGTATGTCCTGCTGCTTCGGTGACGCTACTGGAGTTTCCTACCAGAGCCCTCGATCAGGCCGTCAGAGGGGTGAATGTGCTCTCCTAGATCTTCCGGAGTACTCTTAGAGATACGAGTGGTAGTACCGCGTCGCCGCTGGGGATGGAATGACGGCAACAGTGCCACGGGCAGCGAACCAGAGGCCACCGTAGCCTCCACCACGCGATTAGGATGATACCACAGGAAGCGCGAAGGGATGAATTGTCCCAACACGCGGACAGAGAAACGAATTATTATTATTAGCCAGGTGAGACGGAAGATGGGCTAGAAGATCAAGGGAGGAAAACAAGCCCTCTAGAGATAGAAAATCAAAGCGACCGATGGTCTCGATCGCGCAATGCCGCCTGTCGGAACGACGCGATAAGTTATGGTCGATGCTGGAGATGGGCGAATGATGTTGCGCCAGCCGCGCAGGTGGCGGAAGGCGATGCGATGATTCCAGAGCGGGCTGTCAGGAGAGCCCAGACTAGCGAAACTCGACAGTCAGCTCCGTTGAGCGCCATCCGGGGGGACAAAGGAACAAACAGGTCTAGACGAGTGCTGCTGCCCGACGCTGAACAAAAGAATGCTTCTTTCTCTTTTCCCCGTTGATCTCGCTGGTTGAGAAGTGGTTATCTCAGTGACCCAATGGCAGTGGGACAAAACATAATTTGGCATGTGACAAAGTTGGAAGAGATCATTGAACCGGATGATGAACGATCTACAATAGTTGGCGTTCATCCGGGGTAGAATACCATGGCCAACGCATTTCTTTCTTACAATGCTCTACAGCGGACGGCAGAATACTCGTGCATGATCGCACATTATTCCAAGGATGACGCCTAGCCCTACTCCGGAAAGCGGTTACTCGGATTCGTCGCAGCAAGTCGCCAAAATGAACTCTATGCTACGAAGAAACTGAAGGACTCCCAGCTCAATGCACGGGAACATTGCAACGCTGGGGTTGTCCCTGGTGCAGCTACTTACAGTGGAACCAGCTACGGCTGTAGTGGTAAGCAGAGACAAAAGAGCTATTCAAATGAGGCCATGAGAGGCACTGCAGTATTGAGGGCATCTGCATTAGGTCAAACCGAATCCCTGAATACAATCAAAGTAAACAGATCCGATCGTCGTATTATTAGTACATACTTATCACCTCGCGGCGCCCGGCCCGGTATAGCCATTGTCTGGTAGATACAGATGTCGAACGGCGCCCTTGGCTGTCAGGACCACCAGACGGATGACACCACCAGAGCTACCGTCCCATTTGATAGCCTCCTGCAGGGCATTTTTCACGAATTGAATTCCCTCTTCCTCCGTCATGCCTTCCCTCCAATGAGCGTCACAGTAACCGTAGATGTAAGTCGAACCAGACCCGCCAATGGCATAGGGCTGCTTGTGGAGGGAACCGCCCAGCGGTATCGAGTAGACCTGCCCGCCATGTCGCTTGTCGTATCCCGCGATAATGATACCAGCGCTGGGAAATCATACACCGTCAGTCTAGTTCGAGCAAGGGATGACCCAGCTGAAACACATACCTCAACTGGTCCTTGTTCTCATAACATAGCTCCTGGAAAAGCGCAGCCGCGGTCTGCGTAGTCGGGGGCTCAGCATTGACGATCCCATACATGTTCAGATGGTAGGAGACGATATCTGCCACCGCCTGCGTGTCGGCCGCAGAGCCGGACCGGCAGCACCAGATTGTGTCGTGAACCTGGGTCAGCTTGTCCGTCACTCGGTTCGCAATGTATGCTCCGGTTGTCGTTCGACTATCCGCGCCCAGTATGACTCCATCTTTGAAGTTGATTGCCATGCTGCTCCCGGTTAACAAGAGGACGTCTATGGACAGATGAGGTCATCGAGCTCACATTGATGTTCCGAGGCTGTAGGTGAAAGGATTAGCTGATGGATATCGTCATGAGCTGTAGCAAGAACTCACTTCACTTCTCCTTTCTTCAGATGATTCATGTCGATATGGATGCCATCTAACAACCGGTCAGTGTTGTCCCACACAGCTGGCCTGGACCATGATAAACTAACCCTCCCCCAACATCCCCGTCACACCGTGGTTCATCATTTTCACTCAAAATACTCTAAAGCTGGTCGTCAAAGTCGTTTCTTATGGATGAAGTTTCGTCTAGCAGACAAGGGGCACTATGGGGGGGAATGGATGGATGAGCAAGCGATATGGGTTTCGAGCATGAAGCTCAGATGGCGAAGGCAGACGACCAACGCGTTGGCTGCGGAGCTGCTTGAAGCTGAAGCGCCGGGCGGTGAGCATGGGGAAGCTCTGATTGGTCCCGACAGGTTACTAGTTCCATCCTTGATACTCCTGGCAAGGCTGGGTCTCTCCCCACGCCTTCAGAGAGACATCATCTGAACTACTAGGGGAGCCCTGTACATCGAGTTCAGAGCTCCACGACCGCTTCTAATCATTAATATACCTGATCCAGTGGAGTTGGTCATGCATAGTATTGTGCTTGACAGCGCAGAAGTATAGTTCAGTCCTATCGCTGAGGTCACAGACCATGTCCGAATCACCTCCACCCCCGCCCTCGTGGAATATCACCACGATGGCGACCAGCGCTGCCCAATTTCTTCGCCTACCAGTACTAGCGTCGTCTGGTTTGGCCGTGGTCGCTAGCGGGCTCCTATATTTCAAGCAGAAGTGAGTCATTGTAAACTAAAACCAATAGCTGTAACCTTGACGCTGACTGAACGAGCGCAGCGAGCTTATCTACCCACGAAACGTGCCAGTGGATGCGCGAACAAACGTCCCTAAGCCAAGCCAGTTCGGCATTAATGACTACGAGGATTTACAGATCCCGACTCCCGATGGCGAGTCGCTCAATGCGCTCTTCCTTCGGCCCTCCAACAAGCGCCTGGCCAACAAGCTCACCATACTGATGTTCCACGGAAATGCTGGAAACATCGGCCACCGTATACCAATCGCCCAGGTCCTTGAAGAGATGCTAGGGTGTAATGTCCTGATGTTGGAGTACCGTGGATACGGACTGTCAACGGGTGTGCCCGACGAAGCCGGCCTGAATATCGATGCTCAGACTGGGCTGGATTATATCCGAGAGCGCGCAGAGACAAGGGATACAAAGATTTTGGTGTATGGACAGAGTATTGGCGGAGCTGTCGCAATCAATCTCGTTGCTAACAATCAGGATCGGGGAGATATCGCCGGCCTGATTCTCGAGAACACTTTCTTGAGCATCAGGAAATTGATACCTTCGTGCGTATCTGAAATTGATGAAACTTATCGCAATTCGTTGCTAATATACTGGCAGGGTCTTCCCCCCCGCCAGATACTTGGCGCGGCTTTGTCACCAGTACTGGGCGAGTGAGGATGTACTCCCCAAGATCACTGATGTTCCTATTCTCTTCCTGAGCGGATTGAAAGATGAGATTGTCCCGTGAGTGCAACATTCTGTTCGGAAGAAACGTCCTGCCTATCGTCTAGCTACTCTTATATCCACCACAAAGTTCGTATTGCAGCCACTGACCTATAGCGACATATTTAGTCCATCTCACATGACCCAACTTTTCAACCTCTGTGAATCCAATCGGAAAGTGTGGCGTACGCTGCCTAATGGCGCCCACAATGATAGCGTAGCCGAGCCTGGTTACTTTGACTACATTCATTCTTTCGTGATGGAAGAAGTATTGGACAAGGAACAGGAGTCCTGAAGTTGAGATTTAGATCTCAGCGGGAGGTCACTCGACGGAAACCTAGTTCCCAGTTGCCTGAGGTTTCACTCGAGCAGTCTTTTCTCTCGCCTATCTCTACCAACAAGTGTGTCGCCTGTCCAACTCACTGTTTCCACGACAAGCTTTCTATATACCACACAGCGATTCCCAACTTCACTTCCATTCAACGGTCTTCTTCATCAAAGTTTCAGATACCCCGGCGCAAAAGAGGCTCGTCATCACTCGAATATGTATATAGACAGATCATGCGGACAAAGATATGTCCAGACAATGAACGTCGTTTGCATCAAGTACAAGGCATGGACCACATGATTCTGGTCCGCAGAGATACAGGATAGGTAATCACTTTTTGTTTTGTCTCTTTTGGGTTTGGTGTTATAAATTGGTCCGTCTTTCTATTCGTGGCAGAAACGCCTGGGTTCATTCCCTTCTCTGGTGTTTGCTTTATCATACCATCATGCAACCTCTTGAGGATTGGTATTGCTATTAGTTGTTTTTCTGTTACTGGGGGATACAGAGTACTATTCATGTCTAATCTATAGCTGAGGAGCAATTGAATTTTGTATACACTGTCATTTGATTTACTGTTAATACACATGTCTAAATTTACATTATGGCCATAAAAATGCCCCTCATATGGGCCCGGCCATGCCATGGTCTATTCCTATATAGATATCACCCCTTGAGACCCATGGACCTGGTCCTGCAAAGATATCATCATAAGCACCCAGCACGGATGAAATTCTGAATAGGCTCTCATCTGAATAGCCTCTCATCGGAGTCATCTAGTAGATATTCCCGAAGAGCGGAGAGGAGGATGAAAAAGAAAGGTAGGCCAAGACAGCACAAAATGTTTGCTTAATCAAGAGACCTTTTCCGTCTCCTCCATCAACTCCTCGACTTTGAAGCCCTCTACATCTCCCCTCGTGAACATCTTCAGAAGTTCTCCTTTTCTTCCGCTCGCCTCACCGCCGAAGTCATAGAAGCGCTGCACGCAACTCACCAGCCAACTGGCCTCGGACACAGAGACACCCTTGTCTGGGACAACTTGACCGTGCATCAGGACGAGGCCCTTCTCGTCTGCTAGGTCGAGATGGTGTGTGACTGTCGTATGCGGTTCTGCGTAAGAGCCGTGCAGCTTGTATGCGGCGAGGTGTGTAAAGACGATGGTGGACGCGTGGGTGTTTGCGGTCTGAGATGGAGCAGTTGATGGGGGCGGGGAGGCAGGCGGGTGGAATCCCCACTGGAGGAAGTGAATATCGGCACCTCCAACGGTAGTCTCGACAGGCTTGCCATCCTCGCCGGTTGCCTGTTGTGTCTGCTGTCGTGGGAGGGGGAGGATGAATTGCGGATGCTGACGTGCTGCCTCGGCAATTCGTCTATACGTCTCCAAAGGAATGCAGGCGCAGATCGAGTTCGGGTTGCTTGCGTGTCGCAGTCTCCAGAGTGCTTCGATCTCCTTGTTTGGCAGTGTTAGGATCTTTTCGATGTCCAGGTACGAGCTCAGAGGTCGGATGCCCGGCGTCTGGGAGGTAGCCGCAGCAGCATTGTCTGTTGGAGCTCGCGGAGGAGGTGGAGGAGCTGGGAAGGGTGATTTCGAGCCTGGCGTAGTATTCGGTGACGGCGCAGGCTCTGGAGTCGCGACCCTCGCGGCCTGTCGTCGGAGCTTGTCAATCTTCTCTTTGTATGCGCCTTTTAGAGACTCGATTGACTCGTGGCCCTCCCTAGGAGAGAACTTAGCATGCTTTTTAAACAGATCACAAAGAGATGCTTTGGGGACTTAAATCGAGAACTTACTGTTTTGCCTTCTTGTCCAGCTTGACTTTATACTTCTCCAGGACATGACTCGGGTCATGATGCGTGGCGAGGAAGCGCACGTCGTGAACTTGCGCCCATCGTCTCTGTTGCGTCTGCCGCAGCGGGCACTTGGCCTTCAAAAGGCCTTGAAAGGCTGGCGACCTGACTGACCGCATTGGGATAGTTACGGGGGAGTATGACCAGGAATATAGAAGAAATTCAATATCTCCCGATCCTCCGAGATGGAGTTTATCCCGTCGGCGATCTGGACCGCGACTCGGGTTGCCATGTTGGCTACTGCAGTTACCCGAATTCCGGCTGTCGAACTACACGCTGGGATTACTGTAGTTATTACTACTTTAAGTAGTAGTAGTTTCGAGTAAAAATGAAGCTACTTCTCCGGTTTCCGACTAAACCTCTGCTGCTTAGCTCCCCATCTCAAGCCCTTGGCCTCAGGCTGTTCCTACAATTGCTTCCGTCGGCGCGCTCATTACTTGCGCCTGCTCGCGTGTAAGTCTATATTATCTCCCTAGGCTGCTGTTCGGTCCTTTTTTTTGTAACTTTCTCATGAATCCTCCTCCCCTATTGACGTGTCTTCGATACTTTGTGTTCGGGATATTGATTGCTTGCTTGAATGATTTAGTCATTCTGCACCTGTCAGCCCTATTGGCCGAGTGGCGGCAGATTACAAGCAGCGGGCAGATTCTGCCGGTCGACCAATACCGCCTAGTACACCGCCTGATGATCTCGAAAATTTCGAACGAGCTATCAAACCTTATCTAATCAGTCTGATGTTCCCCAAGCCGATTATCTAGCCGATTATCTAACTCTAATCGAACCATCAACACCTATTCTGTGAGAATAATGACCCAGATTTTCTTATCAGACGAGGTGTTGTTAGCAAGATCAATTAGTTGGTGAAATAAGTGAGATATATCTACGGACAGGTATACTGTCAAACTCTAGAACCCATAGGCACGGAAGCACATGTTTAAGTTGGAGTAGCATACAGTCAAATCTGCTGAATTGCTTACCATGAGTCTATCGCTATTTCATACCTAGAGATGAACAAGGGGTGATTTCCACCTCTGCAAACGGTGACCCCGGTCCGGATCTTCTCCTTTCAGGATCTATTTGATCAAAGGAGATGCAGACTGGCCACTCCTACCTATCCGAGCTTTCTGCTAGATAAAAGGTTCTGCAGCTAGCCTTCGCTGCAGCCGGTAGGCGCTGACATATGCCGAGTTCGTAAATGATATACAAGCCTAGAAAATTTAGCAAAACGATATCTCTTCACGTCGATCAATTATATGAATATAGTCTGGAGTATAGACAAACTGTGGACAGATCAAATAAAAGCTCTATCTGCGTTTCCTATTACATAGAGACCTCTGAACTACTTTCCTCCACACTTTCATTTTCCATATTCCACCGACGCAGAGTGTCTCGAGAATCCTGTGTGGAAGGATGATCAGGGCCGAGAACAGAATTCCGTAGATCGAGACAGTTATTCATGATGGCAATAGCTTCGGCTTCTTCCCCTAAGCTGTGCAAGGTAGTGGCAAGACTGTTCAAACTCATAAGAGCATCAGGATGCTTTTCACCTAGAACATCACGCCGTGGATTCAGAACTTCCATATCAATCCTTTTTGTCTCTTGATATCTCCCTTGTTGATAAGAGGTTGTTGCCAAGGATGCCATACTCTGCAGTGTATCAGGATGTTTTGTGCCATGTATCCTCTTGTTAAGTAAAACTGCTCTCTTATCTATTGTTTCCTTTTCTCTCCATCTTCCACGGCCATCTAGAAAGCGTGACACTCGGCGAAGAAGCATCGATACCACGCCATCCCTATTATATGATTCTGACCACTGGCTGACGCGCTGTGCGTGGACAAGATATGTCTCAAACTGAGCCCATGAGTTCTGGCCACTCACGGGAAATAAACTGACGAAAATTTGAAGCGCTGCGTTTGAAAAATACCTTTCGCTTCCATTTGTCTTGTCTTGGCTAAGGCTGTACCGTGTAGCCTCCTGAACCAATTTGTACACCTCATAACCTCGACTCATATCGTTGAAGTCGTATAATAGAAGAAATGAAAATTTACATAGAGCAATAATTGCTTTCTCAATTTCTTCTTCTTCTTCTTCTTCTTCTTCCTCATCGGTCTTGACGTTGTTGTCGTCATCGCTGCCAGTCAAATAGGGCCTATTGGTGTCTTGGCCAAATAACCCTGCCTTCTTAAGCACGGCCTTTGGTATTGCCTGGCTATCTACAAATGCAGGGACATGAAGAATTTGATGTGCTATCAGGCTCTCTTGTCCAATATGCTCGATGGAGATGTTCCATGTCTCTAGGACACTATTCGATGTTCCACGTCTGCGAAACCGATCAAACTCTGTTGCCTGGAGGAGCTGCCGGCGTCTTTTGCCCTTCTTCAGCTTTGATAGATAGTCCTTGGCGGGTATAAGCATCCGACGCATGTAGGCTGCTGCCTGTGAAATTGCTAGAGGTAACTAGCCCAGTTCGGCGAGCAATAGCTTAGCGTCATTCATCTCATTGGGATCAATATTCTGGTTTCGGACTGTCTCAAAGAGAGTCATCGCTTCTTTATCCGTCATGCGAGCGACGTTGATTGCCCGCCCTGCGGCCACCAGGGTGCCGGCAATATGCTCGTCGCGACTAGTCCACAACACTGTCCCATGGGGCCCTCGCGGGACGAAGTCGTACAGGCTGCGTCGTGATCCGTATTGCTGGATTCTGCCAACGCCGAACAGCCCCAGATTATCCGCGTTGTCAAGGATGAGGATCCAGTTTGTCTGTGCTAGATCTGTTGGCGAACAACCATCATAGTGTCATTATCGCTGAAGTCGTTCGGCACGCCCAGCGTCTTCGCGATCAACTTATAGTCATGCGTGAATGTGGTATCACCATCAGCATGGACCCAAAAGACAGAGCAAGCCGGATCACAACATCGACGGTAGACAAATTCGAGTGCGACCTAGGTTTTCCTTGGTCCATTAGCTGGGATGGAAATACAATCAACGAAGACCACTAGCACTCACCCACAACCGCCCAGACCCCAGAGGGCGGCAGACTGGAATTCAGTAGCCGGTCGAAGCAGTTTGTCAAGATGATCGAAAATGTCGCTGCGATAGACGACATCTCGATTGCGTTCAAATGGAATAATCCGTACTGGTGAAGGATGATGAGCTGTAGGATATCAGCCTTGCACCGCATTATCTAGCACGCCAGTAAGAGGCTGCCTCACATCGTGAATTATTGATGGTGACGTTCAGTGATCCTCCGGAGACGTGGTTGCCTGCGAACACATTGTCCCCGTTGACCGGCCCAAACGTCGTCGCTAGTGGGTTCATGGAACCGCCTGCGAGTATCCAAATTAAACTGTGAAATCTAGAAGGAGGTAGGTAGATCGTCTTCGCCGATGTCCGTCATGGACAAGCAGTTGGTGACAATGTGCGATGTACGACAGTATGAGGCTCCTAAGAGGTGGATGTTGCAGCACCTAATGATACCTGATACAGCCGTGCGGCTGAATGACACGACCCCTCCCTAGTGATGATTGAACGATTCCCCCCGACGAGAGCCTCGTCCTTGAATCCGAACTCTCCGGTCACTTTGTGCCATCTTATTGCTTATTCCGAATAGCCGGAATCATCTGCTTAATATTGTTATTGCTTCTTGCTATCGCGCTGTATGTTTAGGACGAATGTCGAACCTTAGTCCAGAGCCATATACAATAGCATGGATCGCTCCTCTAGAGATTGAGACATGAGCTGCCATAAACATGTTGGATAAGAAACACAATGGCCGCTTCCCGATGGGTCGAGGTGACGATTATGTATTCCTAAGGGCGAGCTGTGTGAACATAACGTCGTCATCGCGACCCTTCCTGCGGGCCAGGAATATGGCACTGGCTCTGCAGCGGCTCTCGCGAGTCAACTCAAGACGTTCTTCCATAATCTCTGGTTCGGATTATTGGTCGGCGTCGCTGCTGGGCTCCCCAATCTCTCTCGGACCCCTCTCCGTGATATCCGTCTGGGTGATATTCTTGTAGCTCTCCCTGAAGGCGATAGTGCGGGACTAGTAGCCTACGACTTGGGAAAAGAGACCGCTGAAGATAGTCTCCAACTGCTACGTTTTGGACACGTGCTGGCAAATACGGAACCCGTGGTTCGATCGGCCATAGGAAGCATCTGACTCAGTTGGCCGAATGAGACAGAGATGTTTCTACCATACTATGAACAGATGAAGAGCTGTGAGCACAGGAACGGTACTTTTCAAGATCCAGGTCAGGACCAGGATCAGCTGTATGAGAGTGACGAACATGGCATCGAAACCTTGGTAGAGCGACCACGACGGCTGGATTCCCTCTAGGCTCGAAAGTGTGGATTGGGGAAATCTGCAGGGGAATCGTCGGATGGTCTTTGTGGGAATCCACCATGCTTTGCAAAAGAACGCAGGTGTGGTACGGGTCAATAGGTTCCGGAGAGAAACTGATGAAGAACACGCGGAAGAAGAATGAGCTCGGAGATCGTTATGACCTTATTGGATTGGAAATGGAAGCAGCCGGAATTATGAACCGGATTCCTGTCGGTGTCATTCGGGGTGTTTGTGATTACGGCGATGGGCACAAAAACAAAAATTGGCAGCCGTATGCAGCCGCTATGGCTGCTGCGTATGCCAAAACCGTTCTGTGTGAAGTTTCACCAAGAAAGATACAAGGGACGGCCGAGGATAAGCACACAGATCTATTTTCAATGGACCAATATCTGCTCGCAATGTGATTGCCGGTACATCTACCACAGCGGGCACCTGTGACGGGCTAGGTTCCGCCCCGAGCTCCCTACCTCTAGGAGCTACACCACCTCTTTCCCTTCCTTTCCTCAAGATTTAATGTACTCGTAGAGTGGCCTAGCTAGTTGAATAAACTACCTTGAGACCGTTACAGCACCGTAAACATCCAATTTGGCTAGTATAGTATCATGCATCTGGATGCTGTCACATGGTGAAGGGCAATACCTTTATACGATCGGGTTCTAAACTTTGTAAATGAACACATCTTCTCTTGTCCTATCCTATTTGGTGACCCTGTGACTAAGTAAAAAGAGTGGCAATTAATTTCACCATGTACAGGAGTTTGCAGATCATCCATTCTATTACTTCTTCAACTTGACTTACTTCATTTGTCCATTATATTGGGCCAGTCGAATCAGTAAGTCCTGAGCCAGACTGTCTCGTCCTCTTGATACCCACCTATCTTTGAGAGTGTACAGAAAGAGTTAGAAAGTAGAACATCTTCCCTTACTAGTGATTGGTGATCTATTAAAATTTGGATGAACAGAGTGTAGGCAGATGCAAAAGGATCTACAGTGATAACAGAAAACCATATTTCAACTGCAGTCTACTAGGTCCTCTGCAAAGACTACTATCTAGCAGGTGTTCTATCGAAGGATGACATGCATAAATTGGGTGTTCTGATTACTAATACTGCTATTTTATGAACACCGCCACCGTGAATCACTGGATCCGTGTCTCGGGCTAACGAGATTCGGAGAAGGAGTTGGTGGCCGGACTCCCGGGGGTTGGACGAGCAGCAACGGACGACCATCGTTCGCCATCTCCAAACCTCCCTGG
Source organism: Paecilomyces niveus (assembly GCA_003116535.1). Lineage (NCBI taxonomy): Eukaryota > Fungi > Ascomycota > Eurotiomycetes > Eurotiales > Thermoascaceae > Paecilomyces > Paecilomyces niveus. The sequence goes on along the minus strand of QEIL01000174.1, from coordinate 52,124 downwards.
GATCATTCTCGTCGCTCCTTGATTTCATTGCAGTCAATTCTTCTTGCAGCTGTCGCATCAATTTCCTTTGATTTACCTACCTCATTTACCCGGTGCTGATCAGTGACCCGCGAGCTCCGTCTACCCCGGAAATCGAACCCCCCAAGTGTAGCGAAGTCGGCACCAGCCCAACATGGGGAACAGACCTACGATACGCCTCATTCTTGTTGGCGCTCTTTTCATGACATTCATGATTTTCATGCTCTTCTATCTGCCACAAGGCCCACCCAGCCCAGCAGCGCGGGCGCCCGGCCACTTGGAGAAGTCAGCCCCGAATGCTGCGGTCAAGGATGACATGCTCAAGGGCGAAGTGGTCATGCCGAAGTTGGGGAACGAGACAGCCAAGTAAGTGGACTCCGAGCAGAAGAAGGGTATCATTCCAAGATGAGCCGATAAGCTAACGGGGCTATCTGCACCACTACAGGGCGGAGCTGGGTCGGGCGACTTGGAAGTTCCTCCATACTATGATGGCTCGGTATCCCGAGGATCCTACTGAAGAACAGCAGGAGACCTTGCGCTCCTTCGTATACTTGTTCTCTCGCCTCTATCCCTGGTACGTTGTTTTCCGATAACCAGAATGCGTCCGGACTATACCTTTGACTGTTCTCTAGCGGCGAATGCGCCGCCCACTTCCAGCAGCACCTGAAGAAATATCCTCCACAAGTCTCCTCCCGAAACGCAGCCGCCGGTTGGGCGTGCTTTATCCACAATGAGGTGAACACAATGCTAAATAAAGGCCTCTTCGACTGCACCAAGATCGGCGACTTCTACGACTGTGGGTGCGCGGACGAGGACGAAGAATTGGATGAGAGGAAGGGTGAGAAGTCGCATGCGGATCAAACGACCAAGGGCAAGACCACGGGACATGACAAGGATCTAGACTGGGACGCCATGGGCGCAGTGGAAATCTCCAAAGAACCGTGAGTAACCTCCTGCCGTCTGTTACGCATCCAATCAACGATGCTAATCTTTTTGGTAGGCCGATGCGGGGTGGATAATTGGCCACACCAGTTCTGTCTTCAATATGTTCCACTGGGACCTTTTTTTCCCATGATTCCATCACCGTCTCGGCTCTTTCTATGATTTCTTTCCGACGCAGGTTCGTTCGACACGGGGCTGGCTCGAATGCATATTTCTCTACTTACATCATGCCGGCAGTCCGGGAACCGCCGATTATTTCATTTTTACCCACCGCAAGGGAACGCGGTAACTTCAGGTCGTCATGGCCTGGTAGATAATATGGGATGACTCTTTTCCGCCTTGAGACCCACTTCGCTCCCAGATGCCGAACCCATGTTCCCTTCTGGGTCCCAACGGGCGACATCTAGACCGGTAGTGCTCAGTCGTCGCACCAAAAATGGCATCATGGTCGGCCGGCGCTGGAGACCTCTAATGCTTTTATGGGGAGCACCCGCATGCGCCAGTCGATCCTGGATCCCATGACCCGCCAAACGTTGCGGATGGAGATCCTTCACAGGCCCTGCGGGTGGCTGGTGATTCCACGGGCGGATCTCACGACGTCCTGACGGTGCGGCCCGGGCTGGCCATAGCTAGGCGATTTTACAATCGCTGGACTGTTAGTTTAGCTTTAGTATGGGAATGCGTACCCTCCATCAGAAGATTCTCAAGCATTATTGCGTCGCCGTCCGTCCTATTCGTTTCGCTCTTTTCCTTTCTTCCTTTGCTTCGGATGATGCGCGCCCCTTGATCGTTTCATATTGACCTTGTAGATATCGCAAACCCCTTTTTGTTCTCACCTCGCGTAAGCGTACACACGGCGAGACGACGGTCCTTCGTGGTCTCCCGTGCTCCCCGTCCGTAGTATGATTGTGATTGGGGAAGATGGCGCCAGGTGCGAGTTGCTGGCCTTGCCGCCCCCATGGAGAAGGTTTGTATGAGACATCATCCGCTGCCGCCCACGAGACAGCGATCGGCCACCTGCAGGGACCCCGTTGCTGGGAACGATGGCGGTGGGATGTGGTTGGTGATATCTAGTGACCCCCCGTGGTGGTTTGCGACGGGCCTCCTGACTCTGGCTGGTGCGACTGCGGCACCACACACTCGGGTTGGTCAGTGGATGATCCTTGGACACATCCAAACCCTGTCTCTATGGAGGGGAATGCGACAAGCCTGAGGCGGCGCGTCCGGGCTTGATGGCCGAAACCTGATGGTAAACACAGCGGCCCTGGACGGAAGGTTTTAATAACCAGCCCTGTGGCGAGCGCGCGGTCGTCCCTGTTCTTCCGGTTCCTAATATTGTTTTCTTGCGGTCGTTGACTCTATAGTTAGCAGCCATTATTTTGAAACTCCATTGTATAGTTCCTTAATTACCGTGTCATCCCCGCGATCCGACTGAATTATCTGACACCCCTCGATTCCAAGTGCGGATTAGCGTCTGATCCCGAAACGGACTAGTGCGAGTCGGAGTCTTTTTGCAAAAAAATAACAGAAAACAGAAGAAAACAATCGGGCGACAAAGACGACGACGCAAGGGAGATCGTGCGCTTCATAAAAATAATCGTGGAGACGCTGCCACCATCATCGACCCTCGTGCAGTTCGAACTGGTTCCTGCAACTACTTCCTACTGCCATTGTTCTCATCCTACCGCCTACGAAAAAGCTCCCGACGCTCATCGCTCGTTCGCTGCCCTGCCCGTCTTATCGTTCCCTACATTGGGCACGAAAGCTCCACGCTCGTCGCGTAGCCCTACGATAGCCTTTGCGAATTGACCGGCTCGCCGATTTTGGTGCCTGACAATCAGTCCAACGACAACGGGGACACCTAGCAAAGAGCCCTAAGGCCTCGAACTATCCACCACCCGCGTGGTCAACGGCGGTGCAGCCATGGTCTCATTTTCATGCGAGGTGAGTTGGATATGGTCGAATCCAATTCTTCTGCACATCAGCGGACGGCGATGACAGGGCAAAAGTTGAGATTTGAGTCAACTGACAGCGATCCTCACTGGTCTAGGCGTGCGGTGATGTCCTCACCAAGAAGAAGCTCGATCCGCATCGGGGCCAATGTTGGGGCGCTTCCTTCACCTGCATCGATTGCATGGTCCACTTCCAAGGAACAGAATACCGGTCGCATACGGTATGATAATATTTTCTCTCCTTTGTGCTTCTGCAATCGGACTCGAATCTTAGGGGCGGGCATCATGTGTATCGGGGTCCTGGCGAGGCATTGAGGCCGGTCATGTCGACTCGTACCGTAGCCTCAATGTCGCAGGCTATTGCGTATGCCAGTATACCACCGGGAACGATGATGGTGATGGTGATCGATGCCTGTTGGAGGCTCGTGGCGGTCTGATTGGGCTCTGTGATGGCCCGATGCAGTCGGCGATCCTGGCATACGCGCGTGCCCATGTCCGATTTTCCCCTGTTTTCTTTCCTCTATTGGATGCGATGAGATGAGCTAACAATGGGCTCGATGGGCCTGCGTCTGACTACAGACATGTATGACTGAAGCACAGAAATACCAGGGCGCCCTTTATAAAGAGAAGCCGTCCAAGCAGCAACGACAGAAAGGAAAGAACCCATCGACTCCCAACCAGATCGCCCGTTCCAACTCCCGCACGCCCTACATCGAAGACGCTCCTGATGCAGACGAACCGATCAGTAACCAGCCTCCTCCGCCCGCTCCGAGTCCCCCACCTGCGGCTGCCGGCCCGGCCAAATCAGCAACAGTGGCTACCACCGGAAATACTGTCAACGTCTTCGACTTCCTAGTCACAGACGAGACGCCAAACGCCTCTAAGGTTTCCCTTGGCGGCACCAAATCGCAGATGCGAATGGTGGACCACGCGCCGTCCGTGTTCGAGCCTAGCAAGGCGCTGGCGCGATTGGATCAGGATGTCGATGATGAGGAACGGGAATATGACATTGCATATGAGGAAAATGGGTTCTCCTATGGCGCAGAGCCAATTAAGCGATCTCTCTATCCAAACCAGACATCGAATATTTCCATGGAGTTCATGACTCCGGCGCCGAAGAAGAGCAAGGACCGCAATGGCGCACGGAAAGACCGACAGGCTTCTCCGGAGAATGGACAGAACACCACCAGTGATAAGAAAAGGAAGCGCGGCCATGTGGATAATATTAACATCAATGCTGCCAATACACCACATGAGGAGGATACGCCAATGCTCGATGCGCCTTCTAGTGTCATTAACAATGCAGGTACTCCCTCACTGAACCATTCCGGCCTGACTGGAGGTCTCAGTCGGATGCTGCGGTCGGATGGATCGCCTTCCCCTGACTACGAGGACTATAAAGACGAACATGGGAACCGGCGATACCAAGAACCTGTGTCTCCTCTCAAGCGGACTCGTCGGGGTGATAAAGAAGGCACGACGGAGAATGGCTTGGGAATTTCAGTCAAGGGTCGGGCTGGTCGGATCATGTCCATGCTCGGCGGTTCTGCTCTGTCTGGGAGCAGCGGCAGCTCGAACGAGCCTCCGTCCAAGGCCCTGGTCCGGACTCGCCGCAGAAGCTCGTCTGAACCTGACGAAGGATCGAGGTCGCTGGTCAAGGTGCACAAACCTAAGAAGACTCACCGTGTGCGTCACACGTCCAACGGCCACGTTGTGTCCGAGTCTCGCAAGTCGAAGCGCAAGACGAGTGTACAGGTCAACGGTGATGGCCAATATGAACTCTCCCGCCCCTCGCGCCGAGTCAAGATGATTGAGTACCATAAGGATTCAGATCGCTCCCGTTCTCGCTCGCCGCGCGGTGAGGGTCGCTCTCGCGGAGAAGATGATCGCCGGATGGTCATCTACCGGCAGTCGAAGGGCTCCGACGATGAACTGCAGCGCGAGAAAGCCCGTCACTTCCTCTCGCTTGTCAGAAAGGGACCTGAAAGTGAGCGGGGATGCTCTGTTCACAAGGCGCTGAAGAGATTCCACCGTGACTTTCCCTCGCTGGTAGGGTCCGAAGACAATGATAGCGGGCGAGGACGGGGCCGTGGGCGTAGCCGAGATCGCAAGGCTGAAGATGAGAGAGAATTGTTCCGTACATTGAGGCTCAAAAGAAATGATAGAGGCGAAATTGTTGTTTTCTTATAAGCGAGTCACTATTCGACGTCTTCACCAGGTGCGGGAGGATGACTGATCTCAATAAAACGCCAATAGTTATATGTTAAAAAAAGGCAGGCGTTGGAAACGTGCTACGAAAGACTAGAGGAGCTCGGAGTGTCTAGGATCAGCTGATTTTCTATTTCACGTGTTTACGAGTCGCGTTCGCATGTTTGGTGTTCTGTTTGTGTAAACTTATTATCTTCATTACCCTTCTGCATGTTGTGTAGTTCGCGGATCCTGTTTCAGCCTAGAAGGGCATGCCATGAACAAGTTATTTGTTGTTATATTTTCACCTTTGCATTGGCGCTATCGCCGGAACTTGCTTCCCGTGTTGCCTGCATCTGCAACTATTCGGTAGTTACAGTTATATATATACCCAACCAGCGCGACGTTGATATCACTAATTTATTCTCTTTATCGTAGCCCAACCATCATGGCCCAAGCCATCGCAATACAGTGCAGACTGATCCGGTCCAGGGTGTATGAATTTGTATCTGCGCTATTTTGCTCTTGGAGGATTCCGAAGTTTTCATCAAGCATTTCCCTTGCCGCTGCCATCTCAATATCGAGACCACATATCCAGCCAATCTGAACCTCTTCGCGTGCGGTGCAAGTCATGGTTATCGTGTCTCTCTAGAGGATATGCCTGATGGCCTATTATACGATGGTTATACTGTACTACGTCAAAAGTTCCCGCCGCGGCGCTTCCCGCGCCCACCCAACGAATAAATATACAGTTTAAATTAGCAATAAAGCTCTGGATGTCAAACCGCTATACTATGTCTGGATTAGAGAAGACAGCAAGGGTCCTCGGGGTCGAACGGCAAGTTATGGTCCCAGATGGCAACACCGATTACACCCATTGGTTGAGTCTTGAAGAGCTGATTTTTTGATAGTATTCGAAGACTGAGTATTGGGCGATGTTGATAGGCCGCCTTGCGCCGTGTGCTCTGGAGATCCAACCGCCGTCCCGCCTCTCACCTATTACTGGAGCGCGACACGCCAACGTGTTTTGAGGAAACGTTCGCAACCGAGTGTTTCAGCCCACTATAACATCTCTAAGGCTGCCTATTGATTCGATAAATTCTGCCATCTCCCCAGTACATGACCAGATTATTGCCAGCAATTTCTGCTGTAAAATAATATAAAGTCTCAAGGATACGTGAGGCGGTGCGATAGTTGCATGATAAACCGAACAGCTGAGTGGTTAGTAGTTAGGCACAAGGCGTAGCACTACCACTAGCTGCATTCTTCATATGACAGCAAAGCACACAGCCTCTCTCGGAGAAGTTCTAAAGGCTGATAATGCCTTTCCTTTCTTATTCTTCAGGACTTTTGCTACAACTTTAATTCTTTTCACAGTCATCTCTCTCCTGTAGCATCTACTCCATAACGCCGCTAAAGATGACGAACTATGTCCATATCCCGATAGCGGATAAAGGAGTTGAAACGGCGGAGTGGGGGTTTCAATGTCAATGCTGGGACTGTACTACCATATGTAAATGGAACGATAGTAATGCTGCTTAGATGTCCCACCATTCTGTCAGCCATACTGATCTTCTTACAGGTAACGGCAAGTGGGAAGAGAACAGATCCAGGTTATGTAATGGAATTATGGTATATACACGCTCAATTTGTACTTTACATTCAGCTAATGAGGGTTCTAGGACGCAGAATATTACCCAGTAACTGTGATGTATGTACTTTCCCCGTAGCTGTGATCAGCTTGGCCGATGATATGGCCGGCAGGTTCGAGTCATCAGAAACAATCAAAAACAGAAACTGTGGAGCGTTGCGAAGCAGTCCCTTCTTCTGCAAGGGATTCTGGCCGGTTATTCTCGAGGATCTGAACGGCTCATTTGACTGCAAATACACACTCGATGAAGAGGGGGAGGTGGTAAAACACGGTCAGTGACGCCGTCCTGCGCAGGTGGCTACCAGCTATTCTTATAGATTGCAGTTTCGTGGAGTTGTTTTAAAATAAAAACTGTCAAGAAAATTCCAGAATCGTCGAAAGTTGATTACAGCTGGCTCCAAGTGGCAGTCTTTGTTCAGTTCCAGCCAACAACAGGCCGTCAGACGGTCTTCTTCCTCGATCTGCCAGCCGGCCTAGAGCAGAAACTGCGAGAATCGCTAGACCTTTCCTGCAAAGACAACCCATATATATGGCATACTATGCTCACCGAACAACTCAAGCAGTTGTACAATGCCACTGTCTGGTCTGTACGTGATCTTGTGCGAGAGGTAGAAAAGGTCTGTGTTGCTTCCAATCTCAATCTTCAAGGATGCTGAATTTGAAAAATGCAGGCACGAAATAGAACCCCCCCTCCCATTCCTGATTTCCCCAACTTGCATGATATGGCAAGGCATATTTCTCACGTAAACGAAATCCTAGAAGTCGCTGAACATACGGTACAGCGCATTATCCAGGAGCATAATATCTGGAGAAGGGAGTACATTACTGTCTCTAAGAAGGATCGCCTTCGCTGGGTACAAAACCAGCAAGATCTCCTCTTCGTTGCAAAGGAAATCCATTCTCTGAAGACCAGGTCACGATCCTTAGGTGATCGTATGCAAAACGAGATTAATCTGGTAAGAGAACCTATTTTATTTCCGAATCCTTCTTAATGAGCTTGGAACAGGCATTCAATCTAGTCTCTCAGAACTTGGGAAGAAATGCCCAAGGTGACAATGCAATGATGAAAACGATTGCGATTGTGAGCTTGATTTATCTTCCAGGGACATTTGTTTCGGTACGATTTAAAAGAATTCCTTCCATCTATATTCTGCTGATAGTAGTAGGGCCTTTTCGGCACAAATTTCTTCAACCTGAATAACCCGAATGGCTCGGACCAGGTATGGACTGTGTCCCACAACTTTTGGCTTTACTGGGCTATCACAATTCCTTTAACGTTTGCTACGGTGATGGTATGGGCAATATGGCATTTTGCCAACTCAAATGCACGAACTTTCAAGAAGGCCAAATTTGGAATCGAACAGTTATCGATGCAACGCTTGATACCATAGGTGTGCTTTAATGCGGTTCGCAGAAACACAAATAGCTGTTGACAGATAGTTGTGACATCCCGCTCACACATTTGCTTGAAGTCTTGTCGCGAGATAAATCGCTCTCCCTTTCGAGTTTCTGCGGAAAGAACTAATTGGATGAATGTTTTGTGAGCAACGTGACTAAAAGTGGTTCCACTATATATACTTTTTACTTTTGAGAAATTTCTGTTGTGTTATATCAGATGTCTTCTATCAGCGAATAGCGTTCTCGTTACCTCTAGTATTATATCATGAAGCACTTACCACCAACCCAGTGAGCATTCTTTCACTCGAATACGCGTTATAGACCGGGAGAGTGTTCCAGTCTGGATGTCAATATTAAATTAAGTGTCCAGGATTTAGCATACTAAAGCTGCCCACATAGTAAGGAACTGCGTGAGGAGAAATAGCTAGACACAACCTTCTTAAACTACTAGATATAATGATAAACGATCTCGTCCAATTAAATATGTCGAGGTCTGAGGCACGGAAGCGGGAATTCTAGTTGGAATGGCATACAGAGTCAAACAAATTGCCTACTATCTAGAATGGCCGGGATCTATCACTATTTCATGCCTAGAGATAAAAAGGAGATGTCCACCTCTGAAAACGTGACCTGGACCCGGATCACCTTTTTCATGACCCGTTTGATTAAAGGAGATGCAAGCTGGAGAGATCCACCTATCTGAGGTTTCAGATCAATGAGAGGTTCTGCAGCTCGCCTGCCCTATAGCGAGGAGGCGCTGAACCATTATTTATTATAGTCTTGATTCAAATCCAGCTTCCCGCATTGCTGAAAGTATATCTCTTAGATTCCTCACCAATTTACGAGGTCCTTTTATTTGTCCTTCGATCCAATCAGTAATCTAGGAAGCTTCTATATAGTTATTCTCCCCCCATATGAAACCCCTCACAGTGAAAGGTTGTTTAATATGCTGAACCCTGTATTGGCGTCTAAGCTAGACCACTTCCCCGATGTATGGCACGCACTCGAGCAAACTTGCTAGAGAGTCCCTAGTAGGTGGTTATGTCAATACCTAGAGACGGAAGCAGGTATTCCACCCCATAAGATCCGGTCTTGTCCATGTAATGCGAACTCCTCCTTGATCGAAGAGAATGACTCATGATTTGTAATTCACGAAGAAGAGCATCTGCAGTAGTGTAGCTGATTTGTATGTTATCTATGAGATTGATAAGATCGTCAAGGGCAGAGTGAATTACTTAATGAGGGCGAGTCACTGATATTGTAGATCTTTTAGGATTCTCTGTTGAGGCTATGCAAATACTGTAAATGTGCGTTATATGCTATGCGTGACAAATTCTAGGAGTTATGCACTATGGCGGAGACAAAACTCGGAGTCGGGGGTAAAAATCGGGGTCGGCTCCGGTTTATTGGCTGCGAATATCCCGAACTTCTCAGTCATATAAGGTTATAGAAGCGCTCAACTGGATCCATTCTCTACAAACTATATTCAGTATCAATCTTACTCAGATAAACTTTTGAACAATATTATTATATGCGTAATTTTCAAAATGGACATCTCTCAGCTCATTCAGTCCATCAACTCGGTCACTGCCACCGGTCAGATCAACAATGTGGATGAACAGCAGCGGACTCAGTTATCCCAAGCATGCGATCAATTGAAGAATCTGTGTGAATCTCCTCTAGAAAGAACAGCTAAGCTTCTCTTCTCTGTTCGTCTCTCCGTCTGAGTTGTGGTGATTCATCCGTATATACCATGAACAACTAACACTGACGGTCCGGAGGCTTACCAAGCCGTGGCACTTCGCTTAGGTGTCGACCTCAAGCTCTTCGATGCTGTAGTTAGCCGCTCATCTCAGGAGCAAGATGGCAAGGTCAACGTGCACCAGATCGCGGAGGACACCAAAGCAGATCCTACTCTTCTGAGTATGCTTGCCCCATCCCATCAACAAATACAATTAATAATCACCATTGGCATGAATCAGGACGTATTATGAGGTTCCTAGCATCAATGGGCGTCCTCAACCAAATTTCATCTAATGTTTTCACGTCCACTCCGTTAGCTGCAGCTTATGTATCGACATCTCATCTCGCAGCAGCGGTAATCCATTTGTACGTGCAGCCTCCCAATAATGTTCAGGCAATAACTGATGAACTGAAAGCACCTACTTTCACACGATTCTATCCCGATTACCCGAGTACTTTGAGCAGAAGGGATGGAACAACCCAGACGATGTCGACGACCGCCCGTTCCAATTTGCCATAGGCACCAAGTCGCGCTATTTCGACTTTTTATCCTCTAAACCTTACTACCAGAACGCCTTTCGCAGTCATGACTGCATCCTACCGCCGGGGTGGGCTAATATGGTTTGATTTCTTCCCTGTCGAGGAAAAGTTACAAGTACAAGACCCCTCAGATGTGCTTCTGGTCGATGTTGGCGGCGGTCATGGAAAGGACCTGCTTGCATTCCGAGAGAAATTCCGCGGTCTAGCCGGGAGACTGTTTCTGCAAGATTTGCCGCATGTTATCGAGACAGGGAATATCCCATCCGGCATTGAAGGCCTGGGACACGATTTCTTTGACGAACATCCCATCAAGGGTGCAAAGGCATACTATCTCCGCACTGTGCTGCATGACTGGCCTGATAAGCAAGTTGTGCAAATTCTGGCCAGACTCCGTGATGCTATGGATTCCGATTCCCTTCTCTTGATAGATGAAAACACCATTCCGGAGACGGAGGTTCCTTTGATGGCTGCCATAGGTGATATGAGTATGATGGTCTCATTCGCAGCAGCGGAGAGAACAGAGCGGGAGTATGAAAGGCTTTTGAATGAAGCCGGACTTGAGCTAATGGGATCCTGGAAGCCCCTGGGAGAATCGGCAATGCAGACGACTGTTCTAGAAGCTAGGATCCGGTAGTCTCTGACAGAGCCGAGGGAGGATGGGGGTTTTGGTTTATCTGGGATCTATATGTTAATCATGGTCACCGGCAAGGCATTCTCGGCCCCAAGGTGCCATAGCTCATGCTGGCCACGGAGATTGTCCTGGCTGTGACCCTACTCCGCTGAGAGATAGTTTGTTTCGTAGCTTCATATATACATTTCCAACCATTCCACTCGTGGAGAGTGATATGGACGTCTAATCAGAACTTGGCAAAATGACTTTGACCTGTCGTAGAGAAATAGATCGTAGGATCCGAAGCTGGTGGGAATTTGAACGTCCAATGGGTAACCTTTAACTCAATCTAGGACCTTTCGCGTGTAAAGTGACAGCTCTACCCGTAACTTTTTCTATAATCCAAGACCTTTCCTTAATGCATCTTGTGATCATATGCCCCGCTTACGCGACTGGACTTATTTCCCTCAATCTGATATCAGCATTCAAAAATAGCCATTGGTAAAATGTACGTACGACAGCATTAATAGCTGCCACTCAGTCGCTTTTCTGTCAAAGTCGAACATAAGGACAATTTTGACATCTTGTGGGACCTAAGTACTCGTACTGCGGTCTTAAAAAATGCCCATTCTCGTCTATATTACAAATAAGGATTCAAGCACCATTTCTCTTCTTTGAGGTTTCAAGCGAAGACATCCTTGACGATTTTATTGAATTAACCATTCAGCTAAAGGATTTTGCAGGATCGTTCTGCACTTAAGTTTCTTTCTCTGTGCAGCAACTCTCTTATGATGAATCTGACCCGTGTACAGTTGATAACTTTTTTTTGAAAGGCACTATACCATACAAATTCACGCGCGTATACAATAGTGGTATGATTTGTGGGTGAATGGCTTGAATCGCTCGCTCATCTCTTTAATTCTCCAGTCCACTAGTCTACCACCGTAACCTATAAGACGCAGCCACGAACTCTCCTTACAGAGTATCTGTTTTTGACATCTAGATACCCAATCTCTTTGCAACCTCCAAGAAGCCATCCTCTTCCTGACCAACCCACAAATCCACCGTACCGTCATTTCTGAATGTGGTACTCTCCTCTGCCTGCAGATTTTCTTCCAATGGTCTTTCTACGTATATGGTGTAAAATCCACATGCTTTGGCGGCTTTGAGATCGTAGAGATGAGCGGCCACAAGAGCGCACTGTTGTGGCTTGACTCCAAACCTAGCGGCAGCGCCATTGTAGACCAGCGGCGAGGGCTTGTATGCCCCAAAGTCCTCTGCACTGGCGATGTGGCTAAATGGCAAGGAGCCGTACTCCTTGAGTTCATTTAACAAGGAGGAATTGCCGTTAGATAATGTGCAGGTCTGGAACTTTCGGTTTAGCCGCTCAAGACCCTTGACGCTGTCCGGCCACGGCTGCAAGCGGTGCCAGGATAGCGACAAATCACGGACTTCATCGTCTGTAAATAAGCCTTCCAGTCCCCAATTTTTAAGGAGCTCGACGAGGGAATCATAGTGGTGCTGGTCCACTGACACGAAGGTCTTTGATTTATCAAAAGTGCGGGTGAAGTGATAGTAAGATGTTCGCCATTCCTGGACAAAAGTATGCCAGTTATCTGTTGTGAGTGCAGACACTGTCTGGCGCAGCTTTAGCGGCGGTGCTTTGGTAGTATCTTTTAGAGCATGAGATGACGCTTCTTCTAACGCTTTCGAAACCGAGGATCGCCAGTCAACGACGGTACCAAAGACATCGAACAACAGCACCTTGAGAGATGGAGATTGTGGGGCTGACATAATGGAATCGGTATCGGTAGCAGGACAATCCCTATTTCTCAGTGTACCTATTTAATTGAAGCTTTTCTCTCGTTTATCCAGGCCAGATGAGGTTGCTATCTCTTCAGTCTTTCCCCCTCGGCTTGAAAGATTAGCCGTGCGTTCATGCACACTTCAGGGTGCTGGTTGGATTGGTGGCTATAGACAGGACCCACAATCAACTGGTTTCATCATTGGTGTTATGTATGGCGTCAAGGCTTGGCGAGTCATCTTTCTCTCGCGACTCAGGTACCAGTCAGTTCGTGGCCTGTGAACCACCTAGGTAGATCAATAATACTAGAAATGTTAAATTTCGAGAAATATTGTCCAATCGTAGGGGTCACCGATCTTGCAGAAGAACAGTTTAGATTTATAAGCATTACCATTCGAGAATGGGAGATTGTGGAGACGTCTGGTAATATCTTTACGATTTATATCAATTTCAAACGAGGCGATAAGTTGTAGAGAAGGCTGAGACCATAAGAATTCCATAACTGGCTTGGTCGCCAGCCGATTATTCGTAAAGTGACTTATTACACTATGTTGGGCCTGTCACTTGGTAATCCTGCAGTTGCTTGTTCTGAACATTCAAGCATTGATTCCCTTTTCTCTGAAACAGCCGTTGAGTTTAATACCCAGATCCTTACCTGAGGAGCAAGGCCGCAATTCCGTAGTCGTAGTTAACTAGTGTTACTTATGCCACAAGTCTTAAGTCATAACACTGTCAGTCAGCTGATCAATGGACTATGATGCAGAAATGATGGTTGTGAGTTTGCAATTAGATCTGCTCGAAGTAGGGCAGCCATGAGGACAGTTCCAGCTACGTGGAGGTAGAAGACGCGGTACCACCAAGGCATGCCTCCAACAGGGTCATCTAGCTGTTGGAATTCATCTATGAGAGATACCACCTTTTGTGCGCTATCAACGCAGAGTGAGGCACAATCTTGCAGGACATTATCTTGCAAACTTCGGCTGGGGGGAAGATTGGTAGCTGCTTGATGCCGTGACAGACAGCGGCGTGCTAGCATCGGCCTGAAAAGGGTTATACGGCTGGGTAGGACACTATTATAGATTAGCAAGTCTATTCGTGACAGAAGAAGATTGATGAAACTCCTCTCTGTATCCACAGCTGGAAAGGGCTGAAAAAAATGAAAATTAACCTACCGAAGACGCAGAAAGGCTGCTTGTTTGTATGAAGCATTGCCGCAATTATTGGGACAGTTATTATATAAGAAGGATTCAGGCAAGCTCTTTTCCCACTTCGTAAGACAAGAGTCAAGCTTCAGAATGTTGCTTAGATATTCTTCACGGTGGTAGAGACGCGGCAATCCCACTTTGTCTCCAATGCTACTGTCCCCTGACCCCCTGAAAAAGGGAGATATGATGGGAAATCTCATAGATCTCCATGGTTTTCATAAAATAGTCGACTGTCGTATTGTCTGTTTGATTGTCTTGGCCGTGATCCTCTTGTAAATAGGTTGTAGTAGTTATGGCAAGGGGTATCATCGGGGCTCGCCCAAGACTCCACGAAATGACACTAAACCTCAAAATATTTATACCTAGGCAAGGACGAAGGCTCATTGCTAACCTATCCATGTAGACACAGCATTGCCAAACTAGTCGCTTGAGGTGACCATCCATTGGAGATATAGATGCTGATGGAGCTTTGGGGTTGTGAAAACCGAGACTCTGAGCTATCCGCACTGCTGAACCAACCATCATCCAGGTCTGATGTGGGTTATTAGTGCATTGTAAGTACCGACCCATCAAGAGCAAACATTGGACAAGCTCTGGTGAGCCAGGTCCCCATATGACGGTATTGGGCTTTAGAAGAACCCAGGCCCGATGGAAACAAGTGCTGCTCACATTACTCTTCAGGACGCATATGTTGTTGCAGCTGGATAGACAGGGCAAAAACTGTATTTAGACTACTAACAAAAATGCGTTCGTCAGTGCCAGTGAGTCACCCGCAAAGATCGATTGATATAGACGGGTAAAGTGTTCCCGGTCGATGAAAGGTTCTATAGGATGGATGTTTTCCCAGTACAGGTTAATCAAGTGATCTGCCTGCTTCCTCTGGGGTATCACGTTCTCAACGTGCGTAATACTTCTATCGTTCACTCCATGATGGGGAGATAATATGAATAACGGGGCATCTGTCATAGGTATCAAGCTCGGCCTTCCGTGGGAAGCAAGGCCAAGTCTTTTCATCTATCGCGGCTGTAACCTCCCCCGCAAACACCTTATGAACGGTGCCGGAGGAAAACCTTGGGTATCCACCATGTCCATCTGACTGTTCCAAATTTGGGGATAGCGTATCCAATTGTGAGGAAGAAAGTGGACGTATCGCAACAGTTTACACCCTTCTTCTGACAGTTTTTGCATTCTTACTCGGATTTCTATCGGCCAGTCTCCGCCGTCACATCGTTGATTGAGGTAAGAAACTGACGAGGACGTTGTCCGTCACATTTTATCTTTCTCAGCCGGCATCGCTCGCAGGCGACAGCGATTTTCAGTCTCCTAGAACCCCGCAGACTAGATAATTGCATTTGGCGGCGTAATAGCGTGGCTTACTACAAAGGACAAGGGATATGCAGAAAGGAAAATGCAGTAGCAATTCGAGGATTTGAGGACGGAGCGGATCAACGCGGAACGGGAGCTGATTGGAGTCGGAGATATCCGTTCTGTTAGCTAGAACCAAATCAAGGATCCGAGGCCGGTGACTATGAAACCATGTAGGTATCCGCTCCGCTACCTCGGATCATGTTGACATTTCTTCCTATATACTGACTCAGGTTTCACAATTATTACAATGGTAAGCTCTCGCTTGTACTCATCTATCAAAGTCTTACCACTAATATTCAGGATGGCAGATAGCCTTTCACAAGATAGACAGCATGGTCGCACCGGCTCAGTTAGTGGAAGGGCCAGTGGAGAGAATCCATATGTGACCTTCCTACCAACCGAAGGGCAATGCTCATAGCAACGACCGCACCGAAATTGATGCTTTAATTGTTGAATTCAAGCCGGGTGACGCAACTAATCCCATGAACTTCTCACCCTTGAGAAAATGGTACATCACGTCAGTTGTCACCGCCTCCGTTCTCGCCGTCACCCTCACATCGTCCGCATACTCTTCCTCATCTCAATCCATTACGAAGCAGTTCAACGTTAACCATGAACTCTCCTCACTTGGGGTGGCACTTTATGTATTGGGATTTGCCGTTGGGCCCGTACTTTGGGCTCCCATTTCCGAAATGTATGGACGGCAGATATTGTTCATTGGCACCCTTGCCTGTGTTACAGCATTCATTGG
The DNA here is from genome assembly GCA_003116535.1 of Paecilomyces niveus. Taxonomy (NCBI): domain Eukaryota; kingdom Fungi; phylum Ascomycota; class Eurotiomycetes; order Eurotiales; family Thermoascaceae; genus Paecilomyces; species Paecilomyces niveus. The sequence goes on along the minus strand of QEIL01000174.1, from coordinate 35,955 downwards.
CGCAACGGCCGGATGCACCAATATGGCATCACTTCTTGTCTTGAGATTCCTGACTGGCACCTCTGGGGCCTCACCTCTGACTAATGCTGGCGGTGTGATTGCCGACATGTTTCCACATTCTGAACGTGGCTTGGCTATGACACTCTTCTCAACAGCGCCGTTTCTTGGCCCAATCCTCGGCCCCATTATGGGCGTGTTCATTACCATTACCATAGGCTGGAGGTGGGTGCAAGGCATATGCTGCATATTTGTTGGAGTTGTGTGGCTCGTCGGCACAAGTACGCTGCCGGAGACGTACGGTCCAGTCCTTCTTCGTCGCAAAGCAGAGCATTTGACGAAGGAAACCGAACAATACCATATTAGCATACTTGACAGAGTTTCTGGTGGTGTCAAGGCATCCAAACTATTTGTCCCATCCTTAAGACGACCTTGGGTCCTGCTCTTCCGGGAACCAATTGTTTTGATTGCCTCTACCTACTTGGCCATCTTGTACGGTACCATCTATATGTTCATGGGTGCCTTCTCCATCATCTACTCAGAGGGTCGTGGTTGGAACGCCGGGATTAGCGGTCTATCTTTTCTTAGTATTGCGATCGGTATACTCTTGGGACTATTCTATTGTATTTGGGACAATAAGCGTTACAAGGACTTGGGCAAGGAGGTCACTCCCGAGACCCGATTACCTCCTGGAATTATTGGAGCCTTTGCGTTGCCAATTGGCATGTTCGCCTTTGCTTGGACAAATTACCCTAGCATTCATTGGTCGGCCAGCATCAGTCTTTCCGCTCCATTCGGTTTCGGCACCGTTCTCGCATTCCTTGCATGCTTGAACTATCTAGTGGACGCATATACAATCTATGCAGCATCTGTGCTGGCAGCCAGCGCCATGCTTCGAGCTTTTTTTGGCGTAGCCTTCCCATTATTTGTAACACAAATGTACGATGGGATTGGTATCCATTGGGCGAGCTCTATACCAGCCTTTTTAATGCTGGCATGTGTGCCGTTTCCCATTGTCGTATATAAATACGGTGCCACCCTGAGAATGAAATCCAAATATGCGGCCGAGGTTGTTATTCTGATGCGGCGGATGCAGGGACAACAGGAGTCCCAAGAGAAACCTGAAGAACCGTAAAGCAGGAAACCAACACAGCTCTGTACGTTACACGGAACTAAAATTGAGGACCCAGTTGCATTTTGACTACTATTTGCTAGGAATGGATTGCACCAGAGGTTTTAAAATTGCTGAGGAAGTCACTCGTCAGCATTCCAATCAAGGAAAGCTAGAGCATTTAGACAAAGATTTGTTATAGGCTGAAAGTGTTGCAGTAGCTAAACATTATTCACTATTTATTAATAACAATTCTATAATTACATTTTACCATTTTTGTCGCGATTTTGATTGTTCCAGTTCCTGCTCGTCATCCAAAGGCAGGCGTCATCGAGTTAGGCAACTATCACTTGACCATCTGGTTTGAAACACTGCAGATATTATGCATTAACTGGGTTCTTTCTTAAAGGAAGTTTAATCACCGTCCACAGACCACCAACACCTTCATCTCAATCAGGTGCGAAGACGCTATTCACGTAACAAAACCAGAGTCGGTATATTTACAGTTTAGCTTTTTGCGTCGAATCTTGACGACGGTCTCAAACTTCCGAGAAGCACTAATCTTAAAAACACGATTCTTGAGGATGGAGGCCGATGGAAGTGAGTGAAAGCAAACAGTCACTGCGATCATTTAAATGGTCAGAGATACCAACGCAATGTCTATATCCATAAATGATTAGGTGGGAGAGTTGTAGATTACCCAGATAAGATAATCGCCAAATGACCGGTGCTAATGGTGCAAAATAATGCGGGGCATGGTAAAACAATCTCAAATCTTGTACGCGAGGCTATTAAAACAGTAAAGAGACCAAAGAAAATCTAGACATCAGAAATAATTTCTCTCCCTCTAGGACTGGCAAGAAATAGAGAACCAGCTACGGACTTTCGGCGACGAAAATTACAGTCGCAACAAGTCGTGCGACCGTCTATGACATACCTAACTCCGTATGAGAAATAAAGGACCATGAATCTTCCAATCATCCGCTTCGAAATAGAACAACGCAACTACCTGATCCTATATTCATGTCTAGACACGGGAGATCCTTTTTCACAGATAGCACACAACTAAGACAAACGCTGCCCAGGAAACGCTAGAGATCATGCTATTAGAAAGAACATCTAATCATGCATTCGACACAGGGCTTGCGTCTCCTCCTCCTTGCCGTGGCTCTCCAAAATGCTAGCGAGATTGTCAGAATTGATCTGTGTATGGGGTGCTTGCATCCCAGCACCATCTCTGTTATTGTGAGTGCCCATTGGTCCATTGCCTCCACCTCCTTATACAGTAAACCATGGATATAAGCAACCCGGACATAGGCAATTTCTCCGATATAAGCAATTGAACACCGCGTCCAAATTCAACCACCATATAAAATTGCCTAGTACCTCGATACTAAGAAATTGCTTAGACTCCCCCTCCCTTCCATACAAAATTGCTAATATCGAGTTTATCAGCAGGTGATTTGAACCTCTGATCTTCTACATAGAATGCCTAAACAGACGCGCCGCCAAATCAGCAACAGTCAGAAAGCTGCCTTACGAGCCCAACATCATCTCAAGCCTCATCTCTCAAATCTACAGCTTCAAAAATGGTTTGAAGAGTAGTACAAGCAGCCAATCAACCCTTCCTCTATCAGCAGGATTCTGTCACCACAATTTGCCTTTCTTGATACCCTTAAACCCCACCTTCTCCAAGATAAACGCCGCCGTACGGAGACCTGGCCAGAGCTTGAGGATACACTTTTTGAATGGATTAAGAGGGTTGAGAATCAGATTACCATGTCACAAGAAGTTATACGGGAGAAGGCAAGGCAATATTGGCCTTCACTATATCCAGGGAAGGAGATGCCACAGTTCAGTAATGGCTGGCTTTATGGCTTCCAGTCTCGCCGGAATATCAAAAGGAATCTTCAACATGGTGAAGCTGGCAGTCTATCTCAAGATGCTGCGGGGGAGATGATTAGGATCCGTCAAGTTTTAAGCACATACGCTCCTCAAGATATCTTCAATTGCGATGAGACTGGCTTACATTGGAAGATGATTCCAGATAATAGTCTATCGACACAATCGATACCTGGCCGCAAGAAGGAGAAAGCTAGGATCAGTGCTCTCTTTTGCTGCAACTCTGTCCTTCGGAGCGCTTACCAATCTGGTTTATTGGATCGGTGAAACGGCCAAAGGCCTTTATTGCTGCCGGTATAGACCCAGAGAATCTTAGGTGCAAATGGCGTAGTAATAAAAAAGCCTGGATGACTGGAGCTATCTTTAAGGAGTGGCTTTTCTGGTTTGATGGAAGAATGAGTGGCCGGAAAGTTGTTCTTTTAATGGATAATTTCTCTGCACACGAAGTTGTATATGCAGAGATAGGCCAGCAGCTCCAGGATATACTTATTATCTGGCTTCCTGTTAATTCGACTACTCGATATCAACCTCTTGATCAAGGGATCATACGTACATGGAAAGCATACTGGAAACGGCAGTGGATTCTCTATATGATGGCAGAATATGATCGCGGCTTTAATCCAATTTCAACAATGACGATCTTACATGCCCTTCAATGGGCTATTCCAGCGTCGAATATTGATTTGAAGAGTGATACTATTCGACGGTGCTTCAAAAGGGCCCTTGCTATCGAAGATAATAAAGAAATTAATGAGAAGGAACTAGTGGATGAGATTCAACAAGGCCTCCAAAAGCTACAGCTTTCTCATAATATCCAGGAAGCGATGAGCATCAGCCAGTTTCTGAATCCAGCAGATGAGCAGGTTGATGATAATCTTATGGATATTGATGATATTATCCTAAGCCAATTTGCCCCGGAGAACCACGAATCTGATGATGATGATGGTGATGATGCTTGGGAGCCTCTTCCGCAGACTTCACCAGCAGATGCCCTAGAATGCCTATACAAGTTACGTCTTTTTGAAGAGCAGCAGGTAGACGCTGATCAAAGCCTTATCCAACATCCTATGCGGCATGAGAGGGTCCTTTTAAAGAAGAAGGTGGAGAAGCAGAAGCAGGTTGATATCCGAAATTTTTTTAGTCAATTTTAGGGGGAAAAAATATATAAAATTCTCTGACTCTTGGTATAAGCAATTCCTGGATATAAGCAATCGAAGCGGCCTGCCGGAATGGTTGCTTATATCCATGGTTTACTGTAATAATAATTAATAATAATGAGTCAAACATGGCCGATGACTAGTAACTAGTTACTGCATCTGGTAATGATCCTTCCAAAAAAAGAAAATCGCCACCGTCGGCGAAACAGACGGGCCGTCCCTGGATCCCCGGCCAATGACAGACCTTCGGCGTTAAGCTGCCAGGCACCGACGCCACTACCTGAACATCTAAAAGTACCTGAGAACATCTTTCTAAATTCAACTCTACTCTTCCTTCTCTCATCCCTTGCCAGACGCCTGAACGGCACCCCCTGACAATCGCAGGTGGTGACATATAAACATATCGAGACAATTTACTTGCGTTGTCGAGCTAGTCCGTGTCCAGTACATTCTTGTGGCGGACAACGGACTTTTTCGAGTTACTTCCGTCATTTCCAAAAGATCGACCCCGCCTGAAGACGAGTGTGACACAGCGGTTGATTGACCGCAGGACGACAAGCCCTGAGGGGCCGCAGAAGTGGAGGAATTGTTGCGGCAATCCGTCAAGGATCACACCATGAGCGCAGAAGTGGCGCCAGCTACTGAACATGGTCGTCCGACACCACAGAGAGCATCGAGACGCGGAGGCAGAGCTCGTGGAAGTCGTGCGGTAAACAACACGTCGCGTTCAGATTCTGCGCCACAGCAGACAAATTTGATCTCGCAACTGCCCGTTCAATTACAACATGCCGATACTGCTGCAACAAGGGAGACAACAGGGTCAGCGGAGGCACCCCGGAGACGGAGACCAAGAGGGAGAAGAGGAGGGAATGGTGGCAATGCTGGCAATGCTGGCCGGCCAGAGTCCTCAGAGCAAGCGCCAACAGATCGACGGACAGAGAACGGAAGCGGAGAACGGAGAACCGCCAGGGTCAGAGGCTCAGCCGTGGTCGGCGGTAGAAAGTTTGGAGGACGATTGACGAGGCCCGCGAACACTTCTGGGGAGGACGGACCTGTGGGTGAGACTGGGTATCAGGATCATACAGATCAGGAAGCAGGACTAAGGGCCAATGCCCCGGAGTTTGTTCCAGGGCAGGTGGTCGCTAGTGCATCATCCTCTATACTCGACTCGACCTCGAAGGCGAAATCAAAACCGAAGCCACCTCGGTCGAGACCGCCCAAGGTGACCACTAAATCGACTGCGGAGGATATCGCCACTCGAACCCACGAAGATATCGCCAACAATCTCTACGAGTGCCCGATCTGCACAAACGAGCTGAGCAGTAAATCTCGTGTCTGGTCCTGCAGACTCTGTTGGACGGTGTTCCACCTGAGTTGTATCAAAAAATGGTCAAAGAACGAAGGTTCTGCTTTCCGCAATGATCAGCAACGACAGCAGGATGGGGAGGACGGAACGAACACACCGCGTCAATGGCGTTGTCCCGGCTGCAACCTCCCTCAGGACGCTCTCCCGTCGACATATTCCTGTTGGTGCGAGAAGGAGATCGATCCGCGCCCGCTGCCCGGTCTGCCCCCACATTCATGTGGACAGACCTGCTCGCGTCTCCGGGCAGGATGCCCACACCCATGCGATTCCATCTGCCATGCGGGTCCTTGTCCTCCGTGTACCGCCATGGGCCCAACTCAGGACTGTTTCTGCGGGAAGAACTCATCAACAAAACGTTGCGTGGACACCGATTATGTCAACGGATGGAGTTGTGGCCAGATCTGCGGGGATCTGCTGCCATGTGGAGAGCATACTTGTCCCCGGCCCTGCCACGAGGGACTCTGTGGCGGTTGTGAGGTGAGAGTTCAAACAAAGTGCTACTGTGGAAAAGCAGAGATGGAAATGCTCTGTAGCTCCAAGGAGGAGGAGATAGCGAGTACACGACTGCTGGATGATATGTTCCATACAGAGGAATGGATTGGATCCTTCCGCTGTGGAGAAACATGTAATCGTCCATTTGATTGCGGTGTCCATTTCTGCCAGAAGGATTGCCATCCTCAGGAGGCTGCGGCGACGCATTGTCCGAGGTCCCCCGATGTCATCACTAGATGTCCTTGCGGCAAGACGCTATTGACGCAGATCCCTGGGTTTTCTCCGAGGATGTCCTGCCAAGATCCCATCCCCAACTGTCAGGAGGCTTGCGGAAAAATGTTGTCGTGCGGTCATCCGTGTCCCATGATCTGCCACACTGGGGCATGTCGACCCTGTTTGCGCACGGTTAAAATCCAATGCCGCTGTGGCCGCAGCTCATTTGATACCGTCTGTCACCAAGGCTCGGAAGAGCCACCCCAGTGTTTCCGCGTGTGCAAGGCCACTATGAACTGTGGTCGTCATACTTGTGGAGAACATTGCTGCCCGGGGGAGCGCAAAGCTCTTGAACGGCAGGCGACTCGGCGAAAGCTCAGGTCGTTGAATGCAGCGGGTCGTCCCGACGATGAGATCGAGGCGGAACATATCTGTACCAGAGTTTGCGGCCGATTGCTCAAGTGCGAGAAACATACATGCCCGGAGTTATGTCATAAAGGCAGTTGTAATACCTGCCGGGAGGCGATCTTTGAGGAAATTACGTGTAACTGTGGTCGATCCGTCCTCTACCCGCCGTTACCTTGTGGTACAAAACCACCGCCTTGTCGGTTCGATTGCGAGCGACCCAAAACCTGCGGTCATCCTCAGACACCCCATAATTGCCATACTGATGATGAGAGTTGCCCCAAGTGCCCTTATCTGACGGAGAAGAAATGTCTCTGTGGAAAGAGAAGCATTAAGAATCAGCCATGTTGGCTAGTGGATGCACGGTGCGGACTGACCTGCGGCGAGCCACTGAGGTGTGGTTCCCATACATGTCAGAAAGGCTGTCACCGGCCAGGGGACTGCGAGGATGCCATTGAGCCATGTAGTCAGCCATGTGGGAAGAACAAGACGCTCTGTGGCCATCCTTGCACAGAACCTTGCCATGCACCTTATCCCTGTCCGGAGAAAACACCATGTACCACTGTGGTTACTGTGACCTGTGGCTGTGGGCGTCTGCGACAGGAGAGACGCTGTAGCGCTGCAAGAGCGTCCGTCTCGAAAGGTCAGGTTCAGCAACATCAGCAGTCTCCTGCTTTAACCCCATTGAAATGCGACGATGAATGCGCGCGCCTGGAGCGTAACCGTTCCTTGGCGTCGGCATTGAAGATAGATATCGATCCATCTACAACATCCTCCCACGGCGCTTCTTCGCACATCACCTCTAGCAATCTACCCTACTCTGCGGAAACCTTGGATATGTATATTCAACTTTCCTCGTCTTCAACCTTGTCAACGTTACAGACCTATGAATCGACTCTCCATTCTCTTGCCGCCAGCACTACGCAGCGCTCGGTTCGATTCCAGCCTGCAAAGGCACCTCTCCGCGCCTTTGTGCACTCACTCGCTACCGATTGGGGTTTCGCTACGGAGAGCTTTGATCCCGAGCCACACCGCCACGTCTTTGTTCTGAAGCCTACATCCTGGACTCCACCAATTTTCGGATTCGGTGGTGGATCATCTATCGGCATTGGTGGAATGAGCGTCGGTGACTGTGTCAAGTTCCGAGAGCGGGAAAGGACGAAGGAACGCGACGCTCAACGGGCTGCTGCAGCTGAAGCAAAGGCGCTCCGCGAAGCCAATGGTGGCACCACTACCAGCAGCATAGACGGTGGCTGGGCCCAAGTTGCGTCGCGGAGGAAAAACGGTGCAGATTCCAATAATGGTCCATCTGCAGTGAGGACGAGCGCGCTTCCATCCGTCTCTGGCTCGTTCTATGCCGCACTTGCGGGAGACTCCGAGCGGAGTGGAAACAGTGGCCGCCTAGTTCTTCGGTCTGGCGTTGGTGCCAGCAAGAATCTGCGGAACAAGGTCGAAGTTGCAGATAGTTGGGAGGAGGAAGTCGAGAAGGAAGAAGAAGAGGAGAGGAAAGAGATGGAGAGGGCACGATCAGCCACTCCTGTTTCTGGAGATGATAATCAGGGCCACGGCGATAATGGCGATGCCGCCCTCAGTGAAAATCTAGACGTCGAAAGTGTCGTCAGAAACGAGTGATGAACAAAATCTGATAGACTTTACAAGAGCTAATGATTGTGCTCTCTCATGATATGACTGCTGTGCCCAATGTGCTAAATGAATTCTTACCATGTTATGTAATATTTGTACATAGAAATCTGCTTCAGACAGCGAGTACCCGATGTGTATACTATCAAAAGTTATTTACGGCCGTGAGGCTCATGTCTCTTTCTGCAGTTCAGGATGTGTCCAATAGATGGAGACTATTACCGGAGGATTGGACCTGTGTGACTATGTAGTCACTTTTTTTGACAGTAATACGATAGACTTAGAAATTGACCTATACAGAATGGCCAGATGTAAATTCCGGAATTCTACATCCCACAATCCATGAACGAGCATTCAGTTGGCGAACAGCTCAGGAAACATATCATGGGCGAAGGAAAAGATTTTCTTACTCTAGTCTTGTTATTCCAACTCCTAGAAATTTATGCCAGTGAGATCTAGTCTCTGAGAAAAGGGTGCTGAGTATGGCTCCACTCTCAGTTTGTTATTTATAAAAGAGTTCAGTACTCTATACATACGGTGGCATTTTGTCCACGCCGATCATGTTTCCACAGTCGTCTTATTTAGAATGAAAAGTCTTCTAGAACTTGCGTTCCAACTGTCGATAGGCTCGGCGGAAGATCCTCTGGCCTAGTGCCCCAGCTACTTTCTTCACTAGCCAAAGTCAACTCCAACGTCATTCCCTGCATGAAGAACTCGTGCCCAATCCAGTTCTTCGAATACGGCTGGCCGTTCAGAGTGGCATTCTGGATATAAATATTCTCATACGTCTTGTCAAAGTTGACGTTCCGGATCGTAGCGGTTCTGTTTGTTTGGGGATGTGTAAAGCTCACCGCTTCGAAAAAGGGAGGGATGATAAGGTATATATTCTGTCCCGGATTTGGGAAGAGACCCGCCATTGAGAAAACGGTAAAGGCTCCCATAGCTCCCGAGTCATCATTTCCGGGAAGGCCGTCGTTCGAAGCGTTGAACGATGCCGGTATGTAGCTATGGGCGCGATGCGCAGAGAGTGCTGGGCGACCGGCGTAATGATATTGGAAAACAGTGAGAAAGACGGGCTCATTACCGATGTCAGCGAGACCCGAGGTGTGGAAGAAGTCAAGACGTGAGACAAATTCTTCGGGACCGCCGAGTAGCTTGATCAAGGCCTCCATGTCATGAGGGACGTAACTGCAGCATGTCAATTCGCTGTTAAGCAATCAAACGAAAAACGAAATGCAGGAACTACGAACAATTGATATTCCCAAACACTTGATTCGAATGTTTCCGAGGGATTCGAGGTCAGGGAGCAGAAGTCAGTTAGTGGGCTGCACGCAGTAGGATCTTGATATCCCCACGTCCCGTTGAGGAACTTTGGTTGGAAAAATCCCGTGAATCCGGTGTCTGTACCGTTTATCAATGACTTCTGATCCTCTTTGAAGAGGTTCTTCCAATTAGATGCTCTTGAGAGATATTTTGTGTATTCTTTTCCTATGCCTTTGCCCACGATCGACAAACTGAAGTCATTGTAGGAATATTCCAAGGTCCGAGAGATACTCCTCGAATTAGTGCCGAATCCCAAGTAGTCGAAGTCAAGGTACGGGATATAGTTCCATCGCTTCCAACTCATAAGACCCCCACGCCCCTCGTAAGACCACTCCAGTGGCTCGTTTTCAGCATCATTAACCATCGCTTTGTAGGCAAGATCCCAATTGATCCCCGTAAGATTCTTGACATAGGCATCGGCAAACAGCACATCGGCATTTGAACCTCCCTGTGTCCATCCTTTACAGAGACTCATCCGGCAATCTGGCAACCATCCCTCGTGCACGTAGGTGTCAAGAAGGCTGCGTAGCATTTTGGACTGCGTAGCCGGATCGATGATGGTCAAAAGCGGATGTTGTGCTCGAAAAGAGTCCCAGATGCTGTAAAGAAATGAGTGTCAGTAGCACCTTGGAAATACGTTAAATGCCGGGATAGAGTCACCAGTAGAATGAATCGAAATATGGCTCTTCGCTGTCCCAGAGAGGGTTCTCTCCAGTATAATTCTGGGGCGAAAGCATTGTTCTATAAATCCCACTCCAGAAACTTGTCAACAGATCATCGCTCACACCTCCCGCTTCCACCGACACTGGGCTGAGCTTCTCTCTCCAAGCTGCCTGGGCATGTTCCCGCACAGAATCGAAGTCATCCAGAGTACTAGGAATCTCACGCTCCGCATTTTGGCAAGCTTTTTCTGTGTCGATGAAACTCACTCCCACTCTTGCATTTACTACACCGTCATTGGGGCGTTGGAACCTGACGAAGCCACCCGCCTGGAGGTAGAAATTATTGAAACCGCGCGTAACAAACAACTTCTTTGGTTCGGTTCCCGCTCTATTGTTGACCCAAATCCCACTGTCATGGACCACAGCGCCAGCAAAATCGACGCAGAAGTATGAAACATAAGAGCCGGCACCGAAGCTGGGAAGAAAGGTTCCATTTCCTGTGATCCTACCCGTCGCGGCATCGATGTTGATGGAAGCATTCTGGCGACTGTCCCATTCATCTGTCAAGTCAAGTAGCATTAAGGGGCTTAGAGCGGAACCGTTGCTAGCAGCAGTCTCCGGAAAGTGGAATCTATACAGTGCCGCATGTTCTGCGGCTGTCATTTCCGCCTGGATGCCGTTTTGTAGGCTCAAGGAGAAATAACCTGGTTGAGCGACGACAGAATTTGCGATATAAGGCAGAGCACGATCGGCTTTGGGAAACTTGCAATTGTCGATCTCGTCCTCGGGGCAGTACTGCGGGAATAAAGGGAAATTTCCCAACGATGGATTACCTCCCGTGCCTGAATCGTGCATATGTGAAAATCCCGTCACGTTGCTCCCATCGGTTGAGAAACCTCCTGTATTCTGGCCATTTACGTCGGCCACTGGTTTCGCCATTCCATACGGCATGCTCGCGCCCGCGAAGACATTGCCGCCATTGTCACTTCCGATCAGAGGGTTCACATAGCGCAGCACGTCTGTCCCCGCCATACTTGCGGGGTTACTGGGCGCTCCCCAGGCCAACCCTACCCGAAATAACAAGCAGACAGCAGCCTTTCGCAGTGAGGACATGACTCCGGTCGTGGTTGATGAAGCCGCGCCGGAAGGCTCCTTTGGATCCGGTCGCTGAGGCATTCAGGCGTCAGTTTAAGAAGAATCGCTCGTCAGGAACGTGGGGACGATGTCGAGATGGGCGACTGAGTGATCAGCAGCGCGACGCCTTAGCGTCCTACGATAAACATGATCGCTACGGTGACATTTGATAGACTGCCACAGCAGTTGACAAGATAGTAACCTTTGGCGGTCCCCATTCAGTCTAATTGTCTTAGACAAGCGTGCTAATTGCGACCATGGAAGCTGCGAGTGTCTGCGGTATCCTAACATCGACAGAGAACCCCAATCACCGCATCCTCGGACGATCCTCTTCAAAATGCTTCTCCTTACAGCACACGACCATGTTGCATTATATAAGATCGCTGATAGGGACAAGATCTCCACCAAAAAAAGGCACACGCCACTGGGTTGATTCCGCCTCGGGCGAAGTTAAAAGTTTTAGTCTTCCCACAGGGGACCCGCAGCATCCGGTTGGAGATCCGTTGGATCATCTTGCGGTTCCTGAACGCTTATTATTATCCCTCGCATGGCTGCCACTGTCGGAGAGTGGCAGTCGATCTCGATCTTATCGAGTTATTGCGACGTCAAACGGGTTGTTCCTCACATCCTCCTCGTTCCCCCCTTTTCTGATCCATGCCTTACGCTAGATGGATAGGGCCGGAACGTCTGGCGTCTTTTTGATTTTTTTTTTCTTAAAATAGACCACGGACTTGTTCTCTGTACATAGATTCCCCGCCGGATGCTGTCGCTCGTTTTATTCACAGCCATCCTCTCCTTCGTCCTAGGCTGGCTTTTTGGTTCTGGTGATCGCAAGATGAGGGCGTTCTTTTGCTGTGGAACAAGCAGGAAACCGTCCAAGTGGCAGGAAATCGAACGTGAGTGCGTCGCGATCCCCCTGCCCGCTTCCTTCGTGACCGATGATGCAAGAACAATAGCTTGTGAGAGATAACGATCCTGATTCGTGCGTTGCATAGATGAAGTAGAACGTCTGGATCTGCTGCCGACATGGGACACTCCAGACAATGTTCTGATGATGCAGGCGTTCGAATGGCACGTTCCCGCTGATCAGAGACATTGGCGGCGGCTGGATAAAGTTCTGCCCGACCTCAAGGATATCGGCATCGACACCATCTGGCTGCCCCCGGGATGTAAGGCAATGGGCCCATCCACAAATGGCTACGATATCTATGATCTCTACGACCTGGGCGAATTCGATCAAAAGGGGTCCCGAGCGACCAAATGGGGCAGCAAGGAAGAGCTTCTCGCTCTCGCCTGGACAGCCCAGAAGCTTGGCGTTGGAATCTTCTGGGATGCGGTCTTGAATCATAAGGCTGCCGCTGACTACACGGAAAGATTTGCGGCTATCAAGGTAGATCCGCAAGGTATGTCGAATGTCCCATACGGCATGTTCGTCCTATGTCCGCGCTTTCCGACCAGCTAACTGTCCTCTCCAGAACGCAATGTAGAGCTTTCCAAACCAGAAGAAATAGAAGGATGGGTAGGTTACGACTTTCAGGGACGTGGAGAGAAGTACAGTTCGATGAAGTATCACTGGTACCATTTTAGTGGCATCGACTACAATGCGATTGATCATAAGAATGCCATATACAAGATCTCCGGGCCTGACAAAGGCTGGGCCCAAGATGTCAGCAAGGAAAACGGCAATTACGACTATCTGATGTTCGCGGACCTGGATTATTCCAATCAAGACGTCAGACAAGATGTCCTGCACTGGGGAGAGTGGATTGGACAACAGTTACCACTAAGTGGCATGCGATTAGACGCCGCTAAACACTATTCCTCTCAGTTTCAGAAGGATTTTATCAGACACATGAAACGCACTGTTGGATCCAACTGGTCCTTCGTTGGAGAGTATTGGAGAGGATCGCCGGGTGAATTACTCGACTACCTCCAAAGGATGGACCGAGAACTGTCTTTGTTCGACGTGCCGCTTGTCTATCGGTTCTCCAACTTCTCGCAGACCGAAGGTGCTGACTTGCGGCGGATTTTTGATGAGACTCTGGTGAAATACGAGCCTCAGCACGCCGTTGTATGTCCGGTTCTTCCCTTGTCCTCATTCAGTACTGACATGTCCCTCAGACATTCGTAGCGAACCATGATACTGTAAGTACAGTTTCTGAAGTCTTATGGGTCGGGGGAAAAAATGGTTAATTGACTCCTCATCAGCAACCGGGACAAAGCCTAGAAGCAGCCATCACAGCATACTTTAAGCCTCTCGCCTACGCCCTTATCTTGCTCCGCAGAGAGGGTCAGCCGTGCATTTTCTACGGTGACCTCTACGGGATCCAAGATGGGACTAATGGTCCCTTGCCGCCATCCTGCGGGGGCAAGCTACCTCATCTGGCTCTTGCACGGAAGCTGTATGCGTACGGGGAGCAACGGGATTACTTCGACCGTCGAAATTGCATAGGTCTGTATCAATCCCAGCCCGGGGTGAACCGCATCTTAGGAAGATCGTCGTTCAGAAGCAATGCTGACCGCTCTCAGGTTTCGTCCGCTATGGCAACTTGAGGCATCCTGCTGGTCTCGCATGCGTTCTGAGCAACGGCGTCGCCTCCACAAAGCGTATGTTTGTCGGTAAACAGCACGCCGGCGAGCGGTGGACCGACCTTCTCGAATGGCATCCGGAGACTGTTGTCATCGATAGTCAGGGCTACGGTGTCTTTCCCGTTTCAGCGATGAGTGTCAGTGTTTGGGTCAACATCACAGCGGATGGAAGAAGTCGCTTTGGTAATTTGTGAGTCGCATAGTGTGCTTTTTCTTGTCAACTTCCCCCTTACTAACGCGTTCGGCAGCGACGACAATATTTACCAGTATTAAACGCTTTTTTGGATATACCCCTTGCGAAGCGTGTATTATGGTCATCATGATCACTGCATATAGATATATGGTTAGGAGTTCCTAGATATGAGTCAGAATAATAGTCCTTTAAGTTTTTTTTTTTAAAAAAAAAGAAAAAGGAAGAAGAAGACCCAGGTCGACCACAGGTTAGGTAATTGTATTGTTGAGGAAGTAGTCAAGCTCCTCCACATAATTCTTAATGACCTCAATAATCTCTAGATGGGAATGTCTAAGGAGCGGGCTTATCTGACCGGAGGTAAAGTCCAGAATCTGTTGATTGTTGGCATTATACAACTTGGGTCCCTTGGCCTTGGTGATAAAGATTGGCGAGAAGGGAATTCCCGTATTCATCAGATACTTGTCGACCTTAGACCAGAAAGATGATATCTCGGACGACATGGGAGACATCTGAAACGCGCTCGACTTCGGAGTACGAACAATAGGAACGCGTTGGGTGTGAGGAGTTGGTAAGAGATGAAAGCCAGGTGGGAAACGGTCCCTTTGGGATTGGGAGGAGGATATATACCGATGGATGGCATGGACCTGTCCGCGTGCTCAATCTACATGCCCAGTTGAGCTGCGGAATCGATAACAGTTGTCCGCCGGAGAGTCCACGATATGTGGTCGCCACATCCCGCTGTCGAAACTCCTCGCGGCACCATGGTGCAACTGTAGGAAATGCCGTTTTTCTTCACCAGCATGAGTCAGTCTGTCGAGCATCTGACCCTCGTTATAAGCTTTTGACCGCTGGAATCGTTGGAGTCGACTCCATCCGAGTAAAAATGTCCGTACATAGTCACTTCTTACTCCTTATCAATTATCCCATTCTGGTAACGAGATCGACGCGCAGATTGTTTAGCCTCCATACTTGATTGTATTCAGCATAGTTCTCCGGCTCTACATGAGAGAACGAGAGAAAGAAGGAATGATCATGACTATCTAGACGACTATCTAGAAAGAGAAGGATCTGTAACTGCTATGAGACTGATCGAACATTCAACGATACTTCTCGATGAACTCCCCAGGAAATCTCACCATTCACTTCATCCAATCCCTTCCTGGAGCTAGAAACGTGATTCTGAAATGCAAGGATCCCTCCTTCTGACCAAAGCTCGACCCTGGGACAACACAGACCCCAATTGCATCGAGCAGTTCCGAGCAATATAACTCGTCTGGCTTCTTTGCTTTGGCTGCCGCTGCCTGTTTTGCCTTTTCAGGGAGCGTTATACGGGGAAAGAGATACATGGAGTCCTGAAAGCCGTCCGTCGGTCCGGCAATCCGGGCGAGTTCACGCAGAAGATAAACTGACCTGGGGTTCGCTCATTTCAACACCCTTCATCTCTTCGAAGGTATCATACTGCAAGGCATGCGCCGGTTGGATTCCCTGGATTGATGATGACGATCGCACGAACACTTTTGACTCGTTCAGATAATATGGCACACAGTGCGCGTTGAGTACCGAGAGGGCTGCGGTGTAGAGTTGGTATTGTAAGATGGGTACCGGCTCTCCGGTTGCTGGGGAGCCGCAGATGATACCAGATGAAACCAAGTTATAATTCATGGCCTCAAACCTGAGCTTTGTGTTTGTTGTCACTAAAATTTGCAACGCCTGCAATATCCACATGAGCTTGCTATGCAGTCTGTATATTTCTTCCTTGCCACATTTGCCATCAATTCAGGATAGACCAACTTCAGCTGACAGAATATCTATGATCATTATCTCAAAAGTCGTCCCTTGAAGAGCTTCCATCGGATTCTGCGACTTCCTCATCCCATTCCTTTGCCACATGTGGAGGTAGAGCCCTGCCAGCGCCTGCACACTGTGCTCTTAGTTCCAAGACCGTGGCACTGTCTTCACGGATGATTTCAAGTCTTCCACACCTCCGAGCTTCTTGAAAAAGACATTATTTTCTTCAGAAGCTCGGCGAACTTAGCCAGAGTGGGTTTCTGATCTTCCTCCCACTGCTTAACCCGCTCCCGTACATAGAGAACTTGGATATCATTAAACAACCCACCCTTGTGGTGGGCAAGGATAAAATTAGGGATCTGGGCAATCCATAGCCGCGGTAATTCTTTACCGAGTGTGTCCTCATGAAGAAAACGGTTCTCCCAATAACTTCAATAAGTATTCGAAATGACTTGTCCTCTCAACGCACAAAACGCAACAAATTCCCGAGTGTACTACCACATGCAACAATATCTGCGCTCTGAAGGGAGAAGTCAGGCTTGCTTGCAAGAATCGCTTGAACCATTGGTTCCATAGGGTAGCTAGCGTAGCGAGCGGCATTCTGATCTCGATAGTATAGTCCCGAGTCTTCCTTGAGCTGGGTCGGGATTGAGAGGGGAGTCCACTTCGGCGGCTCACCTATTCAGCAAAGTCTGATTAGCGGCGAGATGCCATTTCGCGGTGGGAACTTTCTGAAAATATGCCTTCTTGCCTGGGATGAGAATATGAGGCTCTCCTCCACTGAGCCAGTTGTAAGACGTCAAGTATTGGCTGTTAGTAATCTGGGCAGTGATATCACTCTTTTCCGCTTGAAGGTCACTTGGATAAATCGTTGCAAGGATCTCGCCCTGTGGGGGAGGAGGAGCTTGCTGTACGTTTTGCCTTTGTCTCCGTGGTGTAATGTTCCTTCGATAACGATTTCCATAGCCTCTACCACGTCCTTGGAAAGCAGGTGATGACATTGTGAGAGAATAAGCAGATATCCTTAGGGCGTGGAATATGATTAGATATCGTTGAGAAAAAAACGTAGGGGTCTCGGGTTCCAGCCACAACAAGGTGTCTAATTAATGGGAATTTAATGGCAATTACGGAACAGAGGATAGCGCCGCCTCTCAGTTTTGATATAACATTTTTTGAGAGCCATCTGTGGTAACCTGCATAGGCCCCCTCATTGACGTGGCTCGAAGCATGCCCATGTGAAATCCCACCATATCAGCCTCACCCATGTAAAATCTGACTCGGGTGTCCAGTTATAATCCTTGCAGGTTCAAGCAGCTTTGGCGTTGTGTCCCCCCACCAGGAAGAGAACGGTTGAACAGTTTATAAATTTCCAGGTGAAAACAACTGCTCTTACAAGACCTTCTTTGTTCCATTTAATTTGTCACGTTCGGTTCATTTCTAAAGCTTTCTCCTGCACACTCTCAACCGAGATTACAACATGTCTGCGGTTAGGACCCGATCGGATCGACTGACTAAGTATCTTCGGGATGTCATCACTGGAAAGCAAATGGTCCAGAATGTCAACGACTTCAAGAGATTTGTTGAGGCGATTTTGGACCAGCGTGACCATTCTGTTGCTGTCGAGCGTCTCATGGCAAGCACCAGTGCTTTGACTGCCCTTCACAGGGGACTGCGATTTAGCACGGCGGCTGACTTCATTAACCAATACACGGCAAAGTTATTACATTACTTGAGCGATCCGGGAATCAAAAGCTTGTGTAACGGAAAATTTCTTGAGAGACTTCTCACCATCATCCTCGAGCCGCGTACTCTTTGGAATGCTTGGGTGGAAGCGTTTGCTTCCCGAACGTTGGAGGACCATGCAACTTATCGTTGGCATGGATGATGACGGAATTACTCTCCCTATCGAACTCCAGTGGAGTGGATATTATTGCAGATGCGCGGGCAATGGTGAACGATGGATCACTGTTTCGCTCTCCCTCTATAGAGCTGCGCAACCTCGGGCACAAACTCAAGCACTTCCTGCAAGTGAAATCTTCTGGAAGCACAATCGATGCGTCTGCGTTCACAGCGGGGGGTCGTCATGATAATGATTTTCCTGATTTCCGAAAGATTGCCATTTTCCCGACTTCAGACGAGTTTGGCTGTACAGAGAAGCCATTCTTTCGTCGCGCCGAGGATATCGCGGAACTTCCGGCCGACCAGCGGGTGGCCGCCTACCTTGACAATCGATTTCGCCTTTCGAGGGAGGATATGCTTTCCGAACTACGCGAGGATGTCCATATCGCAAACGGGAGGAAAAAAGGACGAAAATCGACATTCCGCCTGAGGCAGCTGTCTGTTGTTCAGCTCGCCTGCGGTAGAGACAATGAAAGACAACTTCATACTTGTTTTCTGGGAGTGAACTATAAGTCAGGCCCCGAGAAATTCAGCCAACTTTCAGAAAAAGAACGTAAAATCTACTTGATGGAAAACCGAAACTTCATAAAGCACCAAGCTTTTGGGTGTTTGATCCGGGGTGCTGAAATTGTGGCCTTCGCAACAATAGAAAGAGATATAGATGCTCTGGTTGCTGAGCCTCCGATAGTCATGCTCCGGATTTCTGGAAACGAGGCCTTCGAGAAAACCCTATTATATCTCAAGTTATACAGCGATGTAGATTTCATACTCGTGGAAACGTCCATGTTCGCCTACGAACCCATCTTGAAGTGCCTCCAAGAGACAGTAGATATTCCCTTGACAGAAGAACTATTATTGTACCAGAAGGGCCAGTTGGTGAAAGAATCAGACTTAGTTCCTCTGGATGTGGTCAAGGATATCGAGGAAAACGGCAATGGCAATATCCAAAGCATCCTGAGAACTCCAAAATCGGTGAAACTAGACCCCACACAGCTCGAGTCACTGCTTGCAGGGTTGACTCAGAGAGTCAGTCTTATACAAGGTCCTCCAGGTATGAGAATGCAAGAATACTAGGTTGTAGCCAAATTGAAATAACACCATTTCTAACAGGCACTGGCAAATCATTCATCGGCGCCCTTCTGGCCAAAGTCCTCCACGACCGCACGAATGAGAAGATACTTGTCATGTGTTATACCAATCACGCTCTTGATCAGTTTTTGGAGGACTTTTTGGATATTGGTATCGACCCTTCAGCCATCGTTAGGATCGGCTCCAAGTCGACGGCGCGGACACAGCCCCTCAGTTTGTTTAGACAGCGATCGTCATACAAGAGGTCACAAGAATCGTGGAACATCATACACAAACTAAGGAGCGACGCAGATGCACTTAAGGACAACTTGGATACGTCATTTACAGCTTACCGAGACCTGACTGTCACTCCACATGATGTCATGGACTATCTGGAATTTGAAGAACCGGAAATATATGACGCCCTTGCTGTGTCAGAGGATAAGGATGGTATGATCGTAGTTGGAAGTGGAGGACAGGCAATCGGGAAAGATTATTTATACACACGATGGATCAAGGGTATGGATGCTGGAGTGTTCGCGAACCGGCTCCCTGAAGCTAGTCGCAGTGTTTGGGAGATGGGAAAGGAAGCAAGGAGTGAGAAATACAACGCCTGGAAGCGTGCCTTCCTCGATGAACAGATCACAATTGTGAGAACCCATGCTGCTCAATTCAATCAATGTTGCAATCGATTAAATAGCGTCTGGAGCGAGAAAGACAGAGATCTTCTAAGATCCAAGCGCATTATCGGCTGCACAACTACAGCTGCTGCTAAATATTCAGAGGACATTCGCAATGTCTCGCCTGGCATCGTTCTTCTTGAAGAAGCAGGCGAAATCCTCGAATCCCATGTTCTCACGGCATTGGCTCCAAAAACAAAGCAGTTGGTGCTGATCGGAGATCATCTGCAGCTCCGGCCCAAGACAAACGAGTACGCATTAAGTATCGAGAAAGGGGACGGGTACAATCTTAACGTTTCCATCTTTGAGAGATTGATCCATGCCGGGTATCCCCATACAACATTGCTGAAACAGCACCGAATGTGCCCGGAAATCTCAACACTCGTTCGACGTCTCACGTATCCCAATCTGAAAGACGATCGAAAGACGATGAACCGACCCAGACCGCGAGGATTGCAGGATCGCGTAATCTTCTTTCAACACGAACATCCTGAAGTCAATTTCGCAGAAATATTCGATAAGCGAGATGAAGGATCTAAACAAAGCAAGAAAAATAATTTCGAAGCAGAGATTGTATTGCAGATTGTGAAATACCTCAGCCAACAAGGTTATGGAACCGACAAGCTGGTTGTCTTGACTCCTTACCTGGGACAGCTGCATCTCCTACGAGAGATGTTAAGTAAACAAAATGATCCGGTGCTGAATGATATTGATTCTTATGATCTAGTTAAAGCGGGCCTTCTCTCTCAAGCAGGAGCAAATCATTCAAAGCGGCCGATAAAGCTATCGACGATAGGTGAGTAGGATGAAAGTAAGACTTCTGGGGTTGTCGTCCTAATCAAGGCAATAGATAATTATCAAGGTGAAGAAAGTGAGATTGTGATCGCATCTCTAACGCGAAGTAATAATAAGGGCGACATTGGCTTTATGGCGGCTCCTCAGCGTCTAACTGTCCTGTTGTCACGAGCACGGAATGTTCTAATAATGGTGGGAAATGCAAACACATTCATCTCAAATCGAAAGGGAGAAAAGTTCTGGAGGCCCTTTTTGGATCATCTGAAGTCCAACGGGCATCTGTATGATGGACTGCCCGTTAAGTGTGAACAACATCCTCACAAAACCTCGATCCTAAAGACAACGGAGGATTTTGAAACTGAATGTCCAGATGGTGGCTGTCCTTCACCATGGTACGGTCCCCGTGGTATTTGACTTTGAATTTAAAGGCATTCTTGGCTTTAATGCTGACTTTATACTTTAGCGGTATCAAGCTGCGGTGTGGGATTCACGAATGTCCGTCTAAATGTCATCAGCTGGTCAATCACTCTAAGATGATCTGTACAAGGATCGTTGAGTGGACCTGTTCGCGCGGCCATCGCAGTTCCCAGGCTTGCTCCCAGGTCAAAGGAGCCTGCCGGTTTTGTAATGAGGAAGATCGGGCGAAAGAACGCAAGCGTCAACGGGACCTCAAACTTGATATAGAGAGAGAGAGAAGACAAAAGGAATACACCCGTCAACTTGCTGAAGCCCAAGATCAAATCGCGTATTTGAGGCGTATGCAACGGGATCGATCTGAAGAAGATGAGAGGATAAAAGTTCTCCGTGAACACCGGGCCGAAGTAGATCGTCTTAAGAACCCCCCGAAGAGACAAGACCCAGTTGTTCAGACAACAGCTACCGCTATGGAACAAAAAGACATCAGGAAGACAAGTACCAAACCAATTGCTGAGAAACAGGCTTTTCAAAACCACGAACGACTTACAGGTCGACAAAACAATACTGCGACAAAGACATCAGCTGCAAAAGATGACTGGGAGTACCAGAAAAAGTTTCTCAATGCTAAAAATGGACAAATTGACGCGTTGATGGAAATGATCGGTCTTGAATCTATTAAGGAGAAATTTCTAACCGTTAAGGCCAGAGTGGACATGTACTTTAGGCAGAACGTTGATCCAAAAGCCGAACAGGGTCTTCCTGGGGTCACCTGGGACTGGTAAGACAACAGTTGCAAAACTGTACGGTCAAATCCTGGTTGACATTGGGATGTTATCTAATGGTGAAGGTATGTGGATTAGTATTTATGTGGCTGCATTGGCCATATCTAACAAGCTCACCAGTGGTGATAAAGAATCCCTCGGATTTTGTTGGCAGTGTGATTGGAGAGTCCGAGAAGAACACGAAAGGCATACTTGCGTCTACTTTAGGTAAAGTTTTAGTCATTGATGAAGCCTATGGACTCTTTGCAGGAGCCACTTCAGACGGAACTGGCGCGAAAAGCGACCAACACCGGAGCGCCGTGGTCGACACCATCGTAGCGGAGGTGCAAAGCACGCCCGGCGAAGATCGATATGTTCTACTTTTGGGTTACCACGATCAAATGCAGCAGATGTTTCAAAACGTCAATCCAGGCCTCAGTCGACGGTTCCCGCTCGATCAGGCGTTCGAATTTCAGGATTTTACCGAGGACGAATTAGATCAGGTACTTACCCTAAAATTAAAGCAGCAAGGGTTCAGTATCACCGAACCTGGTCGGAGGGTCGCATTGGAGATGCTAGAAAGAGCACGAAATCGACCTAATTTCGGAAATGCAGGTGAGGTCGACATCTTACTCAACTCTGCAAAAATGCAGCATCAGAGACGACTCTCTTCTAACCAGCATGCGATTGGTTCGTTGTCGTCTACTTTGGATGCTGTAGACTTTGATGAAGACTTCGACCGTATTGAGAGAGATGACAGGAATGTGGGAATGCTATTTGAGGGGGTGGTGGGATGTGGAGAGATTATTGCAAAGTTAGAGGGTTACAGGAAAATAGTGAAGACTATGAGACAGTTGGGCTATGATCCCCGCAAGGAAGTGCCCTTTAACTTTCTTTTTCGTGGTCCTCCAGGTAAGGATATTACTGAAGGATAATGAGTGTTCCAAAGAGGATTCTGATATTAACCTGCAATAGGTACCGGGAAAACGAGTACGGCAAGAAAAATGGGGCAAATATACTACGATATGAGTTTACTAGCTTCGGCAGACGTCATTGAGGTCTCGACAACGGATTTGGTTGGACAATACGTAGGACAGACTGGTCCGAAGACACAACCAGCGCTTGAACGTGCACTTGGTAAAGTCTTGTTCGTTGACGAGGCATATCGCCTTGCCAGTGGACAATTTGGGCAAGAGGCCATGGACGAAATCGTGGACCGCATCACAAAGCCCCAATTCACACAAAGATTGATTATCATCTTCGCTGGATATGATGCAGACATCAATCGCTTGATGTTGATAAATCCAGGACTTACCAGCCGTTTCCCAGAGTCATTTCAGTTCCACGCCTTATCTGCTTCTGATTCTGATTGCATCACTCTTCTCACTTCCTTGTTCCAGAAGCGGAAAAGGGATATGTCAGAGAAGTCGAATGCGGAATTTGACCTTGATATTCTTGAATGCCCAAGCGATAATCTCCGTAAAGATCTAAGTCAACGTTTCCATCGACTCTCCAAGATCGCCAGCTGGGCAAATGCACGTGACGTCGATACCCTTGCGAACGACATTTTCAGAAAGATACTCCAAGGTGCCACGGGAAAACGCCTTGTCTTAACAGAAACAACTGTACTTCAAAGTTTGGATCAGATGGTGACCGAACGCTTGAAGAGAGAAGAATGTCTGCCCACACGCCATCTACCTTTGCAGGATAAGACGATGACTTCAGCCAGTCCCCCTGTTGAAGTCGATAGCCAGAGCTCATCAAATGCAAAAATGGAAACAAGCGATAAATTTGATGCCAGGACAGGTTCACCTCCTATCTACCGCCAACAGACAATGAATCGCGAGACACCGGTGTCACAGATGAAATATGGAGCGAACTCCAACAAGACAAGGCCGCTGCTCAAGCTCGAGATAAGGAATATCTGGATTTGAAAGAGGACGAAGAGACTCAAGCAAAGACTCTTCAGAAAGCGAAGGAAGATGAGGATAATGTGCTTAGGGAACTGGAGGAAGCACGACAAAGAACCAATGATGAGACTAGAGCCCGCCATGAACAAGCCCGCCTGCAACATGAGCTAGAACGACGGAAACGGGAAGAAGAATTGGAAAAAATTCGCAGAAAGAAAGAGCAGATGGAACGAAACCGCCGCAGAGAGCAACAAGCGCAGATAAAATTGCGGAAAATGGGAGTCTGCGTCGCGGGTTACCACTGGATAAAACAAAGCGGCGGTTACCGCTGTGCCGGTGGCGCTCACTGGGTCTCGGATGCGCAGCTTGGACTATGAGGGATGACATGCTCTCCAGCCTTTTGCTGTCGAGATTTTACGAAAACAAAAGCCAGGGCGAAGAGGAGAATGAAGCAATGGATAAGTAGATACTGCCACCAACTACTGTTAGTTAACATTAGAAACCAATGCTAAGAGTACCGACTAAGTATGCAGTTAGACTCATAAATTTGGGGCCCTATTCATGAAAGCTGGCTTGTAACGTAATAACAAAATATGGATGGGTTGTACTTCATTGGTATGTAGAAATCCTGCTCAATCCATGTGATTGACCAAATTGGAAACTCCGTTAACCAATCACAGGGTTATAGAAATATATCTAGCTTGAGTATAGATCATCACGCATGAAAGTGCATTGTTGTCTTTAGCGTATGTAAATATTGGTGCAAGCTTGGCACCCGCCCAACAGCGTTCAGAATCCTCTATACTATCCGGTAATTTCCCCCGTCTTTAATCCTTTTAAGTAAAAAAAAAAGAAGAACTGTACAGATATATAGCTAGGAGTTCCTAGATATGAGTCAGAATAATCCTTTTTAAGTTTAAAAAAAATTCAATGAACTGTAGCGGGTAATTTCCTCCGTCCAACCAGATTAGGAATGTGGGGCAGGCACGGCTGACGTTTCGGTTCAATCATCGCGGTTTCCGGATCCAACGGACCAATGATAATCGAGCATTGACAGCCTCAGGCAGCGAAACAGGAACTGGCGGATTTTTGCAGAGTTTGCATCCTCATATTCATATTATTGAATCCCGTCCGAAAAGCCCACTTTCTTGCCTTGTCCCTCCGTTCTTGACTTTGTGGTTAGGCTCTCCTCTCCTCCACGTATCAAACACGCCATGTCTTCCTCCTCAGTTACCATTGTGCTCGGAGCACAATTCGGAGACGAAGGCAAGGGAAAGCTTGTCGACATCCTCACCGAATCCGCCGATGTCTGTGCCAGAAGCGCCGGCGGGAACAATGCGGGGCACACGATTGTCGTCGACGGTGTTACTTATGATTTCCATCTTCTACCAAGTGGTCAGTCCTATAATAGGAGACGGAGAGAAAATACCACATCGACTCATTGAGATTATCTAGGACTGATAAACCCCAAAACTATCAACCTGATCGGATCCGGGGTAGTCGTTCACGTCCCCGCTCTCTTCGCCGAACTCGAAGCCCTGGAGAAGAAGGGACTCAATTGCGACGGTCGCCTCTTCGTCTCGAGTCGCGCACACCTCGTCCTCAATCTACACCAGTTTGTTGATAAATTGAATGAAGAGGCGCTGGGGAAGGGTAAGGTCGGAACTACGCACAAGGGGATCGGCCCAACGTATGCATCCAAGGCCTCCCGCAAGGGACTGCGCGTCGACGGGCTCCGGCTGGACAGATGGCCAGAGTTTGAGAACCGTTTCCGTCAGCTGGTCGCTGGCTATCGACAGCAGTATGGATCTCTATTGGACTCATATGATGAGGAGGGCGAGCTGGCGCAGTTGAAGGTACCATCTGATGACTCATTGGGCTTATGCTATGTTGGTGTCGCTAACACCCCGTAATAGGAGCTGGCCCCTCGACTCCAGCCGCTGGTCGTGGACGCCGTATCATGGATGTACGCCCAGACGCAACAGAACAAGCGTATTCTTGTCGAGGGCGCCAACGCCGTCATGCTCGACATCGACTATGGTACTTATCCCTACGTGACCAGCTCCAGCGCCTGTCTGGGAGGCGCTTTCACCGGACTGGCCATTTCTCCCTTCAACGTCAATAAAATCGTTGGTGTCGCCAAGGCTTATCTGACACGCGTCGGAAATGGCCCGTTCCCAACAGAGCAGTTGAACGTATGTGTCAGCCGGCCTCGCGCACCTGTCTCTGATTTCTGTCCGGAATACTGATGGCACACAGGAGATCGGTGAATACCTTCAGGTCAAGGGAAGAGAGTTCGGAGTGACCACCGGCCGAAAGCGCCGTTGCGGATGGCTGGATCTGGTCATGCTCAAGCACTCTGTGATGGTCAACCATTACACAAGGTTCGTTGGCATCTTTTCCCCCTTCTATTGCAAGCATTGTCTGACATGTATGAAGCTTGAATTTCACCAAGCTCGACGTTCTCGACGAACTGGAGACGATCAAGGTCGCCACGGCCTATAAGCTCCCAAACGGTGAGATCACAGAAGCATTCCCCACGAACACCGAGGACCTCGACAACGTCGAGCCGGTCTACAAGGAGTTGCCTGGCTGGCGCAAGACCACGTCGGAATGCACGTCGTACGATCAGCTGCCCGCCGAGGCCAGGTCGTACGTTGAGTACATCGAAAAGTACCTGGGTTTGAAGATCGAGTCTGTCGGCTGCGGGCCTGCCCGAGAGAACATCATCTACCGGTCCAGCTGAGTACGGAATTGGGTAAGCTCAAAACTGTGGATATTGTATATGCCGTAAGACTTCCTTTGATCTAGAACGAAAAAGCGTCCATATAGCACAGCGGCCTCTCTGCATACATAGATTCCATATGACTCAACACACTTACGTCAAGGTCATTGGAAATATGATTGATTGGCATCGGGTGGGAGGCAGGCATAGAGACAGCATAGTGCTAGATGAAGAGCCTGGCGCTCTTTGATACGACTGAATATTATTGACTTATTACTCATGATTTACTGCGGATTCTACAATAACGGCAGAGTAGCGTAATCACCCATTCCTCTACTCGAGCATTTCTGCGGTTCTCGCCATTGCTGTGCAACTCTCTTCTTTTGCGTAATCAGATATGGGGCCTTCATCTTTCCTAGAATTAATCGTGGGAGAATCTCACTGTCAAGTCTATTCGGGTATAACTATCAATGGTATCATTTTTTATAACACGCCAATTCATGCGCTTCCAACCATGCAATGCATCCATCCTCTACATATTGAAAAAAGAAAAGTCCAAGCTTCCATAGTCTATTATGCTTTCCCATTCGAAGATCCTGATCCATCAACGATGTCAAGATCTCCTCCTTGACGGAGCCCGTCTAGGCTCCGGAATCCCTCTTCCACGACCCACTTCTGACCGGTAGAATCGTGCAAGACGTGGCAGCTTGCTCCGACCACCAGGAGACCAGGCGGTCGAGAACCTTCCTCTTCCACGGCGACACATACGTGCTCTAGGGTGGAACGGATGACTCTTTGATCGCTACATGAAGCCCGCTCGATGACGGCACAAGGTGTGTCTTTGGGCCAGAGCGCTCGCGTTCGTGATGTCGACCCTTCTGCTGGGAAGGTGGTCAGAGACTCCACGAGAGAAGGCAGTCGATGAAGAGCCATCAAGAAGACTACCGTCTGTGTCGCGACATACGTAGGTGGTTCTGGGGCAGCGCCCTTCCTGCCAGTGCCGGTACAGATGAGGACCTGATCCGCCACACTGCGGTGTGTTGGCGGAATCCCGGCGAATAATGGCGCACTGAGGGCGCTCGTGATTCCCGGGAGGACGACCGGCGTGTATCCTTCATTTCGGAAGAAGTGGTATTCCTCCGCACCACGGCCGTACAGGTACGGGTCTCCCTGTTTCAGTCTGACGACCTGCCGACCCTTGCGCAGCGCGTCCAGTCCCATCTGGAGGAACTCTTCTTGTGCTTGGTCGGCGTTCCCGGGAAACTTTCGCGCGATGTGAACTTCCGTTCGGCGAGGGATGAGGTCCAACACGGGTGCTGGGACGAGCTTGTCCGCCAGGATGATATCCGCATTCTGGATCGCATGGTATGTTGCCCGCGTCAGAAGCTCCGGGTGGCCTGGGCCAGAACCAGCGAGGATGATTGCGCCCTTATTGCGGAAAACGCCGTTGCTGAGTGTAGTGTTCTTAGATGTTGAATTGGAAGTCTCGGATGAATAGGCTGCGAGTATGTTATCCACATCGGAGTCATCAATAGCGGCGAGTCTTCGCAGTGGCCAATACTCGCAGATCTGGGAGAACCAGCGTATCCGCCGGTTCTTCGCCGCAGATATGTCTTCGGGTGTTACCAGTGCATTGAACGTATGCTTCTGCGCTTTGGAGTCTTCCTCTTCCACCTCGAATGCCGCATCAGTTACCCCGGCCGCCCGATCCTCCTCCCAGATCCGTCGTCGGATGGAACCTAATCGATCGATTGCGGCGCCAAAATCTGGCGGGAGGGATGATGCGATCTCCCTCCGTAATCGTGAAGAGAGTTTGCAGCCTCGTCCGGAGGTCGTGATCCCGATGTGCAAGGGACCATCTGAGTGCGTTGAGAGCAGCGTAAATGTACACAGCTCCGGAGCATCAGATACGTTCACCGGTATTCTGAGGCGACGACATATTTTTGATATGCACGCACCTTGACACCTAGTCAGCTATTGCTCAGTAGATTCAGCATGTAGCATGAAGGATATAAAACTTACTCAGAGGGTTGCTGCTGCCCAGTGTGACGAAAACCGCATCCACGACGCAATCTACTTCATCGCGTCCTAGAGTCGTGAGATCCGAATCTTGGAAATCTCGTCGTAGCCATTCCACCGCACCATCCTGGATCCGTTGCGCAAGAGTGAAATGCATGTCCCCGGTCTCTGGGGCGATGATGATGGGTTTCGCCCCTACTTCCAGACATCTCGCACAGCGCGCTGCCGCGAGAGAATCGGAACCGATTACCAGATGTATCTGTGACATTGCATCTATGGCTGTGAGCAATGGCGCCGGCGAGGCATCACCACGCCCGGAAGGCTTCATTGCTGTTGTCGCCACTAAGCTCCCTCTTCCCAGACTCGTGAAAAAACCTGAAGGATATGTGAATAGAAATTTTTTGTAGATTCACAGCTCGAGAAACAGAGACGGCCCAACGAGGGAATTTTATCAATTGCGCCTCTAATCTCCTCCACGCGCAATCGAAGAATCAGTTGATATAAATCTTCGATAATTTCCGCGGAGAAGATGATGAACAGCCAATCAGCGAATAGAACATCAAGGCCGGTTGCGGCGAGAGCAGTGGCAACACTCCAACTACAGATGAACGAATTTGATTCTGCTGAAAGAAAGAATAGTGAATATGAATATGGAATAAAGACACCTCTATTAATTGTATCACCCACCGTTCCGTAATTTTTTTTCTCATCGCAAAGATTAATTAATTCTTTCCTGGGCGGAGCTGTCATTACGATTGCGTGATTGGGATGCATCCTGGTTGGTCCGTCCGCCGATAAGAGTGATTAGATAAGCCATCCCGCAATTTCAGATCTGCCCCTCCTCTCCTATATTATTATTACCCCTCCTGGAGAGTAGTGTCAACACGTCCAGCTGTGACTTTGCGACAGCGAATTACAGTGCATCTCTGCTAAGACCTGAAAGATGTCTCTTCAGGCCATCAAGTATGATGGAAAACAACTGTCGATCTTAGACCAGTTGCAGCTGCCGCATGTTGTGGAATACGCGCAGATCCGCTCAGCGGAGGAAGGTTGGCATGCGATCCGAGAAATGAAAGTGAGAGGGGCGCCGGCCATCGCCATAGTAGCCGCTCTCTCCCTTGCGGTGGAATTGGGAAGTCTCATTGCGGATGGCAAGCTATCCCCGATCGCGGAAGATGTACAACTCCTCATCCGCGAGAAGTTACAGTATCTCACAACGAGCAGGCCGACAGCGGTCAATCTGAGCGATGCAGCTCACAAGCTGGAAGTTCTCGTATCGACACAGGCGAACCAAAGCGGATCTACGGGAAATTCTGTAGCCTCTGCCTTTATCGAGGCCGCAGCGCAGATGTTGACAGATGATTTGGCCGATAATCAGAACATTGGCAAATACGGCGCAGATTGGCTCATCGAGAAGACACTTCGACCAGGATTACAGGAAGTCAATGTTCTAACGCACTGCAACACGGGGTAAGCGCTCTATTATAATGCCCACTCGGGTTGATTGGCTCGACATCTAGTAACATCGCATAGCTCGCTTGCAACTTCTGGATATGGGACTGCGTTGGGTGTCATTCGTGCACTCCATTCGAGGGAAGTCTTGGGACGCGCATATTGTACCGAAACCAGACCATACAATCAAGGATCGCGTCTAACAGCATTCGAATTGGTCCATGACAATATCCCCTCGACGCTTATAACAGACTCGATGGCAGCAGCCTTACTCTCTAGCAAAGAGAGGAAGGTGTCGGCCATTGTGGTGGGGGCGGATAGAGTAGCCGCCAATGGAGACACTGCAAACAAAATTGGCACATACGGTCTCGCAGTCCTTGCTAAACATCATGGCGTGAAATTCCTAGTCGCAGCACCGCGGACCACAATCGACTTGCAAACAAAATCGGGCGAGGATATCATTATTGAAGAACGTCCTCCCTCGGAGGTGACTCGGATTAAGGGCGCGCGTGAAGGACATGAAGGGGACGACACCTTGGCGACGGTACGTATTGCTGCGCCTGGTATTGATGTGTGGAATCCTGCTTTCGATGTTACATCTGCCGCCCTGATAGATGCTATAATAACGGAGGTTGGTGTCGTGGAGAGAGGCGCGGACGGATTATTTAACTTCGATCGAGTGTTTAAAAGCGTTTCGTGACCGCTATTGGGATTGGTTGCTGTGGTCTTGTGCACCATTCATGTCATTTTTTCCGGACTTCTGACTGGGCTCCCTCTGCGGCTTGTCTGTTGCACCGTCTATTTCCTGTTCAACAGTTGCTAGAAGATGTTCGATTCGGGATTCTAGATCTGTAAGATGTTGTTCCAGGGCGGCAGCTCGGATCTCGCCACTGTATGGTTATATGAATTAGACGCTATGCATATAGAGATTTATAGCCATGAACTCACTCTGCCAGATCTTTAAAAGCCTACCAGCAGTTAGTAATGTGTGTGAAGTATATCGATTCAGAAGTGTCAATAACGGATGCCTAAACAGACACAGCGGTGGAAAGCTCACCTGCATAAGATCAGCATCATTTATGTTATCCATTGTCCAATTTGCTTAGTTCCTCTGCTCAAAAGTAAACCACAAAGTATATCAAGAGACTGCTGTCCAGTAAATACCTAGATCGTAGGTGTAATTCGTAGTAACTTCTCGGATGGCTCATTAATATTACGAACAATGTGTCCAGATATACGCTAATAATTTTAGCTTATCTAGGCGACCGCCAATGTTATGATCGCCTACTGTTAGAGAGGGTAGAAAGCCTGAATTCCAGGGATCCGGGGTCCATGCTAACTATATATGAGTGCCAAGCCATTATTATTAAGCGAGGACGAACAAAAGAACCCGGCGGGGAATACCCGCACCGGCGGCTAGACACTGTTGGAACACTTTTATCGCAGTATTTAGAAGACTATAATTCTGTCAATAGCCACAATCACATCATACCCTCAACACTTTCGGGCAAAAGACCGCAGCAAGCCTACCAGAAATCTGTTTCCATACTGTCAGCCTGAGTCCGAAGCAATATCTGAAATTTCTATACTCAAGTCTCACAAAACATAATAGATGTGCAGTCTCTTGCTTTTAGCCCTCTCCGCTTGGGCCATCCCAAAAAAAAAGAAAAGAAAAGAAAATACAGTGAAGCCTAGATACAGATGTCCTGGCGGCATTCCAGGAAAGTACAGACCATGTACGGCTGATAAAAATCAGGCGACATTTTATACCTGAGTACAGAGTGGAGAATTCGAAATGTGAGTTAGATGAGGCGCAATACGCTTGATATGGAAGCAAAAAGAAACGCTCCCCAGGCTCCTATGTAACTACCAAGAAAAAAAAGAATAGGACCTGCGATATCCCTGATCGCTAATGAGATTTGCGGGGAGCCACTCCTTTCAACTCCGAGCTATCGGAATTTACACCAGCTTCTGTTGGAAACTATTTACGTTGATTGAGTCTTTAAGTATACCCCGGCACGGCAGTTCTTTTATCAACCATTTTATGCACTTAAGAACAAACCCCGATTTATTGATGGACGGTTTCGATAACTTTCCTTGCATTCATGAAATGAATAAGCGGCGTCCGTTTGCAGTCGGTCTACCACTTCTTCCCCTATCTTCTCCCTGGTGAAACTTCCACTGAGGTACCTTCGACTGATATGGGGCTTCCGGAAATGTTGCGAGTCTCCGCGGTTATTTTCTATGTACACAAGCGCGAGGTGTTCGAGTGCGTATAAGTTCGGTATCTCCTAAAACATCTACAGCAGGGTCTATTCGTGAAGGACCTCAAAAGTTACACTGCAATTTCAAAGTGTGAAGTACACAAGGCAAATCCTCCAACCGCTTAGCTTAATATTTAGCTTCTTCTGAAAGGTCTGCATGCAGTGTGAATGGGAGAATAGCTCTAATCTTCAGTGGGTGATCTGTAGGCGAGAACCCAGATTTACTGTTCGTCGTGAGTTGTCTTTCAGATAGCCTTTCAGATCCTGCTCATAAGCAGATTATGATAAATAGTAGACATCGTCTTCAAGACCTAATTATACGGGACGAACGTATGCATCGTCAGGAATAGTTCTCCAGCTATCCCTCCATGCTGTAAATAATCAATATAGCTGGTATCCGCTGGCCTAAAAGCCGGGAATCTTTTGGCTATCTTGCCAATAAGGAGTTGTCCGATAATTTGATTATCATTAGTGGATGGGAATGAAACTAACTACAGGGATAATTCCTGGGTTTACTTACCTTTTTCCAAAAATCGCATCTTTATCATCGTCATTCATGATGAAGCCGGCCGTCTCAGCAGTCTCTTGCATTTTGATTCTCTCATTTTCAGCTAGCCGTGGCTGCGCCATGCGGTTGCCATGGTTTATCAATTGACCAGTTATGGAAACTGATAAATGCCTGGCTGGATCCTCATGCTTATATGGATCGGGACGCTTGTTAACCACAGCAACATAAGAGCGCTCTTTGGCGCAGGCGTAACAAGTTCCGTTGACAAGGGTCACTGATTTGCAGCATGTACGTGGTAAGTCTAGTCCACATACATTATAGTGGCAAACAATAAAGTCCATCTTCGAGGGGGAGTCGGAGTCGGAGTCGGAGTCAGAGTCAGGGCAGTGAGCGGTCTGCAGAATATTTGTGATTGGCTTTCGTATTTTGAGAGTGTGCCATGCATCTTATACATTTTCTTTGAAGAAGATTCTTCTCCGCACATGACTTTTGCTCATCGGCTCATGGAGAAAAGTCAGTCGAACATAGTCCATTACTTAGATGGATATATTAAAGTCCTCTGGCCTCTTGTTAGGAGAGGAGAGAAGAACGATTGTTTTGAGAGAAGCGATGATATCTCTCTCTCGCCTACATTTGCGGATATGATCTTGAGGCTAGCTCGGGGGTGACGCTTTCGAGTCGAGCTAGAGGGGAGTGGTGTGACTCTTCGATTAATTCAGATCGGCCATGACTAAACACAGTTGTGTTGGAGGCCTCGGTACTAAATCTGATGATAGAAGTTTGACAGAGACAGGAAATGAAGAGAAGAGGACATCCTGTAGACTAATTATGGTCTACCGTCGTAATGTCTTATAAAAAAAAGAAATAAAGCTATCCAGGTGATATAACCTATTGGCTTATCCTTGCTTGAAGATGCTTGAAAGCTTCAATTCCTATCTGACAGCTAGCTATATGTCTTCCCAGAGTAATAGTAAAGGATCTCACAAATTGATATCAAACATTTGGTAGGACATCGAAGCGACAGACTTTGCCATAGGAAGCCTTGAGCGTAGAAGACAACCAAGGCAGGGATAATATATATAAATTGGATAACAAGATTAATCGCAGGAAACTTATCTTAGTGTCGAATAGGTAGTCCCTGGCGTCGAATCTATAAATGTGCTAAAAGTGTTTCCCTAAAGGAAAGCAAAAAACACCTACCCCTATTTATACTATATATAGTGTCTATTATTACTTCTAGAAAAGGTGAAATGGGTAAAAGATATAATAAAAACAGAAATAAAGAGTAAAAAGAGATATAGTCCCAGAGGGGCTAACCCTCGACTTTAGCGTTATTAGCACTACACTCTAACTAACTAATTTATGGGACCTGATTGGTGGAAATATCCCAACGCTCTTTGGTATAAGCCAGTATTTTAGTATAAAGTGAAACGTCTTTGCTGCTTAGGATAGCCATGTAGTCGACGACTGATTCCACGAAGCACTATTTATAAATAGTTGAGGTGTTATATTTATTCAAATTCAATGCTACAATAAAGCGTATTGTAGGCGAAAATTATAGAAATCAATAGAATTCAATATATCAAGCAGATAGTGGTTAAACTAATATCCTGGTGTTAGGTAAATAGGGCCAGGGAAGTAAAGTATATCTAGGTGTTACGCCCCAGGTCCTGGGTCTTGATCGATCTATCTGCTGTGGTTAAGGAAGGTTCAAGCGAACCAAGTACGTTAGGTTCTTCATCTGGTGACTTCGCAGTACTTCGGAAGTCTTCACGCAGCGTCCAGTACGCTACCCGCCAAGTGCTTCTGGCGGAAGGGTTGATATAACGATATCACCAAGGGTCTCTCCAAAGTAAACAACGATCAAGTCAGAAGTAGGGCCCACCTCGTACGTATACTCAGTGGTAGTGTTCTTACTGACCCGTAGTAGATAGTAGTAACCAATCAATAGTACAAATAACTAAAAAAAAAATAGAATAATCACGAAGAACTAAATACAATTGCAAGGTGGGAATAAGCGTCCTTATATGCTTCCTTCTTTCCAGTCCCTTATTCTTTTTTTATTCTTAGTCCTTTATGGACTAACCGTCCGCAGTCCCTCATGGACTTTGTCATAGGAGTCCCCTCCTGGACTTTTCCTAACTCTGCTCTTTGGACTCCTTGATCACGTGACTCCTTTCTGCCTGGTTGTAGTGCTGCACCGTAGAGTTTCACAGTCGTGCCCCTCTATGGTTGGTCCCTAACACTAGGCCTACGGGACGACCACCAAACCATGACTCGTCGAGTTTGCTTGCTGCTAGCAACAAAGATACTTTATATAATATAGTGGAAAGGACTATAAAAACACTTCAAAGAACCGTAAAAAGCACCGTGTGGTAATGCCTGGCCCCTTGGTAGGATGGAAGCGGGAAAGCGAAAAATGGTCAGTGTTGTCTTTGTTAAACGCACAGGTGGCGGCCAGGTAGGGCAGAACATTTTCTTTATACAATGGACGAAATTTAATTTCAACCAATCAGGTCCCATAACTCAGTTGGTTAGAGTGTAGTGCTAATAACGCTAAAGTCGAGGGTTCGACCCCCTCTGGGACCAATTTTTTTATTTTACTTTTTTTTCTTTTTACCTATCCTAATTTTATAACCACTTCTAACAGAAGGAATTCTTGGCGCCACTCTACGAGTACATTAAATCTTGAAGAAAGGAAGGGAAAGAGGTGGTGTAGCTCCTAGAGGTCTGTTTATCTAGGGAGCTCGGGGCGGAATAGCGTGGGTCCGTGCTCATTCCGAGCCAAGGGCTCGAAATGAGTAGGGCGGTGAAAGGTGGCAGAATGCGATATTTCAACACCTAGGTGTCGAGATAAGGAGCTCAAGAGCTCCATGGGTTGGCTGAGGGTATCCGAAGCCCGTCACAGAGGGTGCCAAAACCCCGTGGGTCTTAATTCACCCTGGAATTTTACGTCGTCTCGTAACAGCAAGCATTAGCGCGACTATACATACTACTTTACCCCCAGTAATCTTGTTAGTGCTGGAGCCGGCTCGAAACTGGCAGTGAGTTCACCGCCTACCGTTTCAGGGAGGAACACAATGGGATCCCACGGATGCTGGATATCGCCTGATTATCCTACACCCTAGTAACTACTGTTTTGTATAGCAATATGGCGTCTTTTACTGCTGCTACTACTACTCCTGCTACCCTATTCATCATCACCATTTTGAATGTCTTCTTGATGAAAAAAGGGGGTATTCTACCCAACTGACCCGTGATCAACGCCGTGATGTTCGTCTTATGAGAGATCTGGACTACACCTACGAGCAGATCACCAACCACCTTCATATTACCATTTGTTAGGTTGAATACACGTGTAAAAAACATAGGCCTACTCCGCAGAAGCATTATGGGCATAATTCCAGTCTGTCAGACGAGGAAATGGATGAGATTGAAGTCTTTATCATTGGATCTAAGGAGGGTCGTCGCATGCCATACAAAA
>QEIL01000173.1:0-53348 GCA_003116535.1 Paecilomyces niveus | reverse complement strand
TAATCTTGACCTACCACGGCAAACACTACCACCACGATCACCAACTCCACTCCCGATATCAATTGAACCCTCTGAACACAGACAAAGTCGAATTCGAAAGCCTACACAAGCAGCAATCGAATCTAAACAGACAGAGGCCATATGTTGGCGAAAGCCACGAGCCCAGCATCGCAGAGAAGAGAGGGAGGCAGATAAAGGTCCTTCTCCGCGACTCACTGTTGCAGAACAGCAGCAGATTGATAATGTGGCAAATCTAGCCGTAGCACTAGAACTCTATCTTGGAGATCATGACGAGTTTGCTTACAAGGCCAAAGAGGTCAATGACTGCTTGGCCAAAGAAGAATTCAATAACCGGATCCCTATTCCAAAGACTTACGAGGAGGCAATCAAAGATCCTATATACGGTCCAAAATGGCGAGAAGCAATAAAACTCGAGCTGAACAATCTAATCCGCTTTAGAACTTGGAGATATGTTAAAAGACCTGCAAATCAAGCAGTTGTCTCAACCAAATGGGTCTTTGACATCAAATACTCTGCGGATGGGCGTGTCGATCGATTTAAAGCACGCCTAGTTGCTCGAGGATTCTCCCAACAAGAAGGATTGGATTTTGAAGACACTTTTGCCCCCGTCATTCGATTAGAGAGTCTACGGATCCTATTTGCTTTAGCAGCAACCTATGGCCTGAAGGCCCATCTCCTTGATGCAACGAATGCGTACGTCGGATCGAAAATTGATAAGCAAATATATATGGAGATCCCCAGAGGTGTTGATCCTAAAACCCATAATCCTAACGAGGTCTGCGAAATCTTACAATCCTTATATGGCCTTAGACAATCTACCTACCTCTGGAAACACCATAAATTACGCTCGGTCAAGCTCATAACAGGGAGAAAGGAATAGGGATAATAGAATTGAAATTTGATGGGTGCGAAGCGGCAGAATACCCGCAGGCGGTCAACTAACCAACCAATTAGGAAAGGAGATAGACAACAATAGGAGACCCTAATCTTTAAAAACGTGGAGGCTATACTTATATATGCGGGATATGCGGGATAATCAGACAGGAGTTGAGCTTCGCTATACATTGAAGATGGAGAGTACATGGATCTTTTATTTACATTTTGAACAGCTGCGGACTGAAATTTATCCCACCCGGAAGAGAAATAAACACAAAAGAGAGAAAGGTGTTTCAAGTACTGGATATGGCGTATTCTCAAAAGGTCCTACGTACAGCCGTGGAGACGCTTCCTGTTCCACGAGAGCAAAGAAAGGGGCTTGATCAAGAAGTTTTAAAGCTAAACCACGAATAATAGTCATGTCCTTGTTACAATGGAGAGAAAGTACTTTTGCTTTTGCCATGTTTCCTCCCTGCTAAACCGCTATTAAGGGTTATTTTGATGTTAAGTTTATGAAGCATCTGTAGGAGACAGTCTTTTCTTCTTTCGAGTTTATACATACTGTATACTTTAAAGAAAACTAACATGTAGTTTCATGAAGCCCCAGGACCTCCCAATTTAGGCAGACAATGGTGAAAAATTCATCGAGATATGAAATCTCTCCTGCGGCGATGCGGACTACATGCTATGTCTTAGACAAAGAACAAGATGAAACAATTACACTCAGACTAATAAGTATTTGAGTATTATATGGGATCTCTTTACTCTTTTAATCCTGTGGCTCCTATTTATTGATGATGATGATTATGGAGGTCCAAAATCGCAGGATAATCTTCGAAATAAGCATGTGAGATATCAAGCCTCATGACAAAGAACGTGAATTTATCTACTCCACGATAGTGACCCCTTCACCACCTCAGCTTCACATAGTGGCGGTTAATACCTACGCTGGACGAAAGACAGCCTACCGGGAGGCTGTACTGCACGTAATAGAGGGCTTTTCCGATAAATTTAACCATGGGTGATTATTGAGCGGGAGAGAGATCTAGATCGTATGCCAGTGCATTAAGAGATTCTTAACCCATTGACTGAAGTCTTGTCGCAAAGTATTCTCGTACAGATTCCTCCTCTTCCATGGAGTACGCGCAATGATCTCCTGAGTTACTGAGCTATTGTAACTCTCTCGGACACTGAGATTCAATATGCATTCGCTTGTTAGTATTCTAGCTGTAGTGGTTTCTGTCTGGGTCATTCTCTCAATCTCCACTTCGCTGGTGAGCTGCTTCTTATCTCCATTGAAAGCTTTTCCAGGACCTGTAACGGCGAGATACACGAACATTTGGCGATTCCTGAACGTTCTCTCGCACCTGCCACAATACACAACATAAAGCTGCATCGCAAATATGAAGTTGCTGTCAGGATGGGTCCCAATGTCATCAGCCTGTCCG
Source organism: Paecilomyces niveus (assembly GCA_003116535.1). Taxonomy (NCBI): domain Eukaryota; kingdom Fungi; phylum Ascomycota; class Eurotiomycetes; order Eurotiales; family Thermoascaceae; genus Paecilomyces; species Paecilomyces niveus. Next base: position 51,003 of record QEIL01000173.1, on the reverse strand, counting down.
ATCAGAGTTTGATCAGTACGATTTTCTCAACGAAAGGTCTGTGGAAAAAGGTATGCTATCAATGCAATCTAGTCGCATCTGACATATGAAGCTTTATCATCCGTCAGTTTATTTATTTGGATAAAATCATAAAGTGCCATGTATGGCGTCAAGGAACCGATGGTAGATGGTAAAAGCGCACCTAATCTCTTCTCGACGAGAGATGAAAACTGGCATTTGTTCTACATGCGTCCTATTGCTCTGCTTTACTCAATGACGAAACTATTGGAACTTGAGCACTGCATCGATGACATGATCTTATCTTTTACCAAGAAGCTTACTGACATATTCGCCGGCACTCTGAATGTTTGTAAGATGGACCAGTATTTGCTATACTGTGAGTGAAGTATCTATTACTTGCTACCCGCTTACTAAAATATATTTTTAGTTTCCTGGGATCTGATGAATAAAATCACCTTCGGGGAGGATCTCGGAATCATTGAAGGCGGAAGAGATGTGACAGGTTTTCTGCAAATCTCTGCTCAGGACTTTGACTACTTTGCGCCAGTAGGTAGCCAGAATAGTCTTTGTCTCGATACATATTTACTCTATGTATAGGTATCCCAAATTCCTCAGCTGCATCGACTCCTTGCCCAGAACCGCATTCTCCGAATCGGTCCCCTAGCCATGGACTGGGCTGTCGTTCTGGGAACTATGGCTCTTAGAAAGCGTCAAATCAGCGGGCCTCCCCAGAGACAAGGCTTCCTCGACAAGCTGCTTGGATCAGAAGTAAATACTCGGACACCGTTGACGACAACATGATGATGACTTACCTTCTTAATAATCTGATTGCTGGCAGTGATACAACGGCGAATCTCTTATGTGCGACTGTATACTATGTCCTGAAGAACCCGAAAGTCTGTCAAAAGCTCCGTATGGAATGCACCTCTCTTGATGTTGCGGTCAGTTGGAAGAAAGCCCAGCAGCTTCCATACCTTGATGCCGTGATGCGGGAGGCTATGCGTATCCATCCTGGTGTCGGTCTGATGTTGGAGCGTGTCGTCCCAGAGGGTGGCCTAACTCTTCCTGACGGCAGATTCATTCCTGAAGGTATGCTGTAGAATATGTTCTTGAGTTCTAAGTTTGGTGAAGAGTGAAGTAATGAAACGTCGTGTCCTAGGTACCATCGTCGGCATGAACCCTTGGTTTATCAACCGTGACGAGAGCATCTTCGGTCCGGAACCAGATCGGTTCATGCCTGAGAGATGGCTGAAGCAAAATTTCGAGACTGATTTGGAGTTCCAAATACGGCGCACAAAGATGAACCACTCCGACTTATCATTCGGTGCTGGAAAGAGGGTGTGCCTCGGAAGATATCTTAGCCAGCTTGAGAGCTACAAGTTGATCGCGACCTTGTTCGCTACTTTTGATGTTCGTATCCTTCTCTTAGGCGGAATTCCTGTTACCAACGCTGACTTGAATTGCCTACAGATGGGACTCGCCTTCCCCGAGGAGAATGGAAGGTCACAAACGCCTGGTTTGTAAGGAATGAGAACATACGTGTTTCCCTCAAACGTCGGCCACAAGAGGTTTCATGACCTTCTCAAGTAGTCTTTCGGGGAATGGTTATTCATTGGAAGCGTGTCAGGTGCTTGAGTTCCGTGTAGTATTATTCTGTGAAGGGGAGGCATAATCCTCTTTTTTTTTTCCTTCTTCTTTTTCTTTTTCTTTAGATAGTATTAGCCAATATTTATAGTAATCAAGTCAATTCATCTAGTTACTACGAAATACTATCCCAAGAAAAGCTAATTTGTCTAAGTAAAAGACGCCTGTCACTAATATACATATTGGCGGACACGCTTATCACTAGTCTTAGACTTGTTTTCACACGGATATAGATACAGAGTAAACCAGAACTCTGTCGGAGTAGAAAGATCCATAGCGCGATAACAAGGACTTTTACGAAGGATACGCATATAAATCGATCTACAGTGGCAAACAAATATCATCGCATGCGTCACATGACATTATCCGATCATACATAGATCATCGTCCTCTCCAGAAAGCCTTCTAGCTTCTGCGAAGACAGACTAGATTTAAACGAAACAAAAGTGGTCTGCTCCAACGAAAAAAGCATTTTTGTAATCAAATTCCGACTGAGTATCACATCATGGCTCTTAATTTCCCCTTCGGGCTTCCACCAACCGCGGCCTTTCTAGGAACGACATTCCTGGGACTCTCAACAATCCCAGTATTTAACCCAGGGCGAGCATACGACCTATTTGGGCTTCCTCTTTATTATCCCTCCGTTACAAAACAGCCGTCTCCATCAGATGTTAGAGTTGAATGCATTCCTTCAGCTTTTCTATACGTCACTGCAGCACGAGATGTCCTGGTTGGAGTTGCACATTTTATACTTGGATGGCAACATAACCGGGAAGGTTCGAGGGCATTGATGTTCGCTACTTCTGTACGTGAATTTTATTGACTAATTCGTGTCTTGCTCTTGCATGATGATGCTACGCTAGTGATTCATAGGTGCTGACGGGTCATTAAATGAATAGGTAGCAGCGGAGCTGGATGCATATATTGTTTGGGCATATGGAGGTCTCGAGTATGGTGGCTGGCATGGTAGATGGTTCGTTCATGCTCTCTCAGGCGTGGCTCATGGGTTCGTGGCATATTACGGATGGGGGCTGTGATCACGTACACACGACTCTCTATGCAAGACATATTGATGGTACTGGATAAGTACATTGACATACTAGACAGATATGTCTATTGACCCTAAGTCTATTTTTTTTTCTGGTTCTATATAGATACAACCTTAGAGGTCATGAAAGCTAGATTCATTTGCAAGCAGGAAGGATTAAATGACGCATTAACTGCTTCGAATTTAGGACCCAGATATATAATGAAGCAACTACTGTGGAAGTATTCCAAAAAATTGCTGAGTCTTCCGTAATTAGATCCCTACTTAGGTCTTCCGTAATATATGACTTAATACTCCAGCCTCTTAATGTAAGTCTCATAGAATGCGGAGTGCTCTTCCGCAGATTCTCAAGCCACCAATTTTAGATTTCATCATCTGCCACCATAAGCTAGGATCAAGGGGTGAATCATTTAGATTCTGATCACAATCCAAAATTGTAGCACGATGGCAGCAGTCTAGTAAAAGCCACCAGTGCAAATTACAGCTAAAGGAGGCGCCTGACGTAGATCGTTTTTCCCTTAGCTTATGTGACCGGCTTTCTTCCGGTCCAATCAAGAGACATGAAGTATATCCTCACGCTTAAGCCATTCACGGCCCCAATCGGAGAGCAACCTTTTTAACTCTCCAAGCATAATCCTAGTCCGATACCGTGGCTGTCTTTCTTGCGAATTCTGTCCGAAAAGTTGGAAGACATGTCTATTCTGTCACCTTTAGCCCATGACACTCTCGAGTAGTTCTACAACCATCAAAGCTGACAGTGGCGCAGCGAGATTCTTTCACAGAAAATCGATTGCAGTGCAGTGTCGATCCCCTGCACTATTCCAATTAGATATGTCGCTGCGCGAGCTTGATAGGTCGCCTGCATCTCCGTAATTACTCCGGTCTGGGACCAAAATGCCTTCCCAGTGGCGAGGGAGATTGTTGCATGGTCAATGGATACGACAAGCGATGCTATCGCCTATGCAGAGCAAGATTATATGGTTCGCGACCTGTCATGTCGGTCAGGAGCATTCCATTCCCCACTGTAGGATGTAGTGACAAATTGTGGGAGATCGCAATCGCTCATATTTCACACGACTACTCCTAATCCGCAATAGGGCGCCAGTGATCTGGATAGTGGAGGAACCGCCGCTCCCAGACGTTTCCTCCCCGAGCCAGACATCTGCCGTCCACGATCGGTTAGGCAACCTCCAGTTAGTTAATCTAATTATTATTGAAAAACCTTGCCTCGAACGGCGAGGAGGCGAAAATTGCAGAAAATTGCAGTGTGGGGAAGAGAGACGCCACCCCGTGCTAAGAGTCTCTCAAAGTTTATCTGTGCTTTGTTCGGAGGCTCAGCTTAGTTAATAACTTGTCCCCAGCTCGAGGGGAAATCATCTTGCTACAGAACCCGAGGAAAAAAGAACACCCCGCATACAATTCACCAAACCTGCCAGCGTGCACTGACCTCTTCAACGTCTCAATTTGTCAAGAGAGAGATCCCACCAAAACCGAATTACTTATCTGTCGCTATCGCGAGATGCTCCAGATCGGTGCGCGCTAAGGATCCATTCACTGCCACCAGTATGGGCGACTGGAAACGCCGACGATTGAGACTAGATGGAGAGTATGCCTCGCCGGTACCTACGGGAAGAGGCTCTTCGATAGATTCAAATGAGACCACACACACAACGAATCAACCCCAATCCGATCAGGGTGCTCACCGTTCCAGCACGACGCCCGCGGACCGAACGGATCGTACCGGCCGTGCCTCATCAATCCCTGAACGCGCAGACCACGCCTCACCGAAGACGCCACGCTCGAAAGTGAACGGCGAAGAAGCTTCTTCGCAATCGAAGCCTACAGGTCGCAGACGGGTCGCTCGAGCCTGTGAACCGTGCCGGGAGCAAAAGGTGAAGTGCGGCGGGCAACAACCGGTATGCGAACGCTGTCAGGGATACGGAGTAGCGTGCTACTACAGTGATGGAAAACGGGAACGAGTGGCCAAGTACGTTCTGCTCCACATTGCAGAAGATGTTACGAATGGAGACTGATGGCGGATTACCGACAGGGAGCTGGAGCATCTCTCCGGCCAGGTCCGCAGCTATGAAGCCTTATTGCGGCAGCTTCTGTACCGGGTGGATGCGCGAGATGCGCGACTCATTGAAAGAGCTCTACCCAAAGTACGTTCTGCTCGCTGCATTCTTCTCTCTGATGTTTCTAATATGCACGCAGGATAACCCTACTGATCGAGGAATGATATCAACGGAAGCATCGACATCGCCATCGGGCACGGAATCTACGATGAATGACGCGACGGGCAGGATGGGGATCAATAATGCAACGAGAACATTTCAGGTGGTTGATTATACGGACGAGGACTTCAATCGTAATAAAAAGGCCCAGGCGATGGGATTTGTGGGGACATATTCGGACACATCGTGGATGCAGAAACTGAAGAGGGATATCCATGAAGAGTCGAACTCGAAAATTCCTGTGTCGTCACAGATTGCGAGGGGAGCCAACGATGAAAGCTACTCCGTGGCTTCTGTTAGCTATTTCTTGGATGATATTGAACTGTCAGTTGCCGGAGACATCGACCCATATCAAATACCTCCGCAGGCAGTAGCCGACAAACTTCTGAACTCTTACTTCAGTGTCGTCCATCCCTCGTTTCCCATCGTCGGGAAGGTCACCTTTATGCACCAATATCGATTATTCTACAGCAAGCCTTCGGTCAGACCGGGGAACAAGTGGCTGGCTATCCTAAATCTAATATTCGCACTGGCTGCGAAGTATTCAACGCTTGTCGATGAGACCTGGAGAGGACCTGACAGCGATCACTTTGTATACTTCACGCGTGCATGCCAGCTGAGCATCAACAAAGCGCCGCTCCTTGCCCATCCAGATCTCCAGCAAGTGCAGGTGGAGGGACTCATGTCTTTCTATTTCTTGACAATTGGCCAGGTCAACAGGTAAGCTATGATTCCAGTCTTGCTGCAGTCTTCCTTAATCTGAGTATATCTTCTAACGACTGTCCTACAAGATCATGGAGAATCTGTGGCGGTGCTGTCCGCTCAGCCGTGGCCATGGGGATCAACTTGCGGAGCGAAAGCAAAGTGATCTCGAGTACGTCCAAAGAAATCCGATACCGAGTCTGGTGGGCCCTGTATACCCTTGAGCATCTTCTATGTATTATGACAGGTCGTCCTATTAGCTACGCAGAGAAATCTTGCACAACCCCGCATCCCGTGCCGTTCGAGGAAGAAGACTTCCAGGATCCCTATGTGGCCGGAGTTCTCGCAAATCACCAGCTGCGCAGACAATGTCTTGATGATGTTCTCTCTGCTCCTCCCAAGCCTTCTATTCCCGTTTCCTCAGTGACGCCTGGGAATTCATGGCGCGAAGCAGTTATCCACGGACCATACCAGCAGGCTGCTACTAGTGTCCCAAGGATGATCACGCCTAACGTGTCACTATACTTTGTCTTCTTCGTCGAGTTGACTTTGATCATGCGAAAAGCTATCAACACTTTATATTCTCCCGGGGCTGCGCAGAGGCCGTGGGTTGAAATCGAAGCGTCCATCTTGGGACTAAGTGAGCAGATCGAGACTTGGTTCGAGAGACTGCCGGATGTGTTTCGGTTCAGAGACAGCCATAAGGACGATCGGTTCGCTAGACAACGAGCTAGTTTGGCGTTCCGGTACTACAGTACTCGCTTAACCATTAGCCGTCCTTGCTTGCGTCGGCTCGACCGACAGCCTGGGAATGACCGAGAACACAGCCGGCCGGTGGATAGTACGGCCACGCTGGGAATCGACTCGGCCTGCCAGATGCTGGCTTTGTTGCCCGACGAACCGGATGTTATCTGGCTTAATCGTGTATCTCCCTGGTGGTGTGTGCTGCATTACCTCATGCAGTCGACTGCAGTATTGTTGCTTGAGATTGCATATAGAGCTCAACACAATCCGCATGGAGTCTTGCCGATTTTTGATCATGCCAAGAAGGCAATCCGTTGGCTCCATCGCATGTCCTCGAGCAGCGTTGATTCACAACGCGCGTGGAATCTTTGTGATGATATTATCCGTCGCTTAGCCGGAAAACTGGCCCTCGATGTTAGCGATTTGCCTGTTGCTCGTCGACCGGTAGAGACGTCCAAGAATAAGCCTCCAACGCAATCGACGGTCCTCCCTACGCCATCTGTTGATGATCATGTACGACAGCAGCCCGCTCCTGACGCCTCAACGTCTCATGCGCCAAAAAATATTATGGTCCACCCGTCGGTTCTTACAGAATACGATCAATATTTAACATATGATATGGCTCTAGACGATCTTCTAGGATCTCCCCTGCTCTCACCTGGAAATCCATGCGTCGGTCTTAGTGACATTGATGCTGATTACTAGCGGTCTTTTTTTATGATCTCGGTGTTTAGGCAGCAGGACAATGAGCGATAAGTATCTGCAGCGTTTCCAACGGAGGGCGGTGTTCGTGTAAACATTCCATTTATTTTCATGTGGATGATGAGTATGTGTCCAGGGCATGGGAGCATTTTATTTGGTCATGCATTTCCAGGATTGAATTCTCGGGACGTGATCGATTATATTACGTTCCAGCTCAATATCACCTTTATCATTTGTACGTACATATATACAATTCGATTCTCTTCCAGTGAATGACGAGGAGATTCCCCGTCTCATGAATGCGGTACTAGAAAGAGGAGGAGGGGGTTCTCAGAGCGCTCCGGTCTGATGATCGATGCTCCATAGCTTATCAATGAAACTTCACTCAGCCAGTCATGTACGAGATTTATGGATGCTTGCTTTTTTCACACATGAAATTAGAAGTCTTCATAGAGAATAATCCTAATCCCAACTCAAATTATTCTGCATTCCAACTTATGCATGCAGCTACCTAACAGCATAATACATACACATCACCAGATATGATCTCACAGACACCCTATTTAGTCCACAGTGATCTTCTTTGCAGTCGCTGGAACTGCCTTCGGAACCTCAACCGACAAAACTCCATTCTTCAAGCTTGCCTTGACGAGATCCTCGTCAATACGCGTAGGGAATGTAAACGTCCGATGGAACTCTCCAATCGACCGTTCGCTCACCCAGTATCGGTGACTCGCGTCCTCCCCTTCTTCCCCGGCCTTGGGTGAGGTGTATTCGCGCTCCGTCTTGCCTTTAACAACCATCGTGTGAGGGTCGGTGAATTCGATGTCAACATCCTTTTGTGCGATGCCGGGTAGTTCGCCGTCGAGGTGGTACGCATCCTTGGTCTCGCGGACGTCAAATCGCGGGGCGAAAGATCTCAGTCCCGTAGCGGTGTTGCGAGACGCCAGGTGGTCGGTGTAGTCATCGAGGAGGCGGAAGAGGGAGCTGAATTCTCCCTCGGGCCAGCGTGGGATGAGAGCCATGTTTCTGACAGGGACGTTTCGCGGAGCGTAGACTTGAGGAGTTGCGGTGATACTTGGGATCACTAAGCGTGAAGCTGTTGTTATTTGAGGACGAAGAAGAGTCCTTGCAGAAGGCAATACTCTGGAGATAGAGCGAGCAGACATTGGATATATCGTCGTGTTAAAATGATTCTTATTTAATACATGGGACTTGGTCATCTATCTACGTCTCATGATCTCTACAAGTACATATAGTGCGAGATGGGGATTTCTAGAACAGACTGCTAAGGGTGAAGTGACGTGATAACTACTGAAGATCATGATACAGCTGCCACGCGAGGAGGAACAAAGTTGTGGAGTGTTTGCATTTTCGGAATTCATTGGAAGCTCCTATATGCTATTTTCTGATAGCTGCTGATCTTCCGCTGGATCCGGGATCACGATCATTGGATGAGAATCCAGTCGAAAGATATAGCAATGTCACGACTATCTCTGAAGCGGGGACGACCCCACTCAACCATACCTCCGCATTTCTTCATTCTTCTATTGACCTAGGACATCACCACGTACGTTCGAAACAGTTCTGAGCGGACCCGGGACGTCGAAGAGAGTTTCTATTCATTGGTGCAGTTGAGTATCAGAATGTGCAGCATAGTAGAACACGTCCATAATCTAAACTACTGGTCATCTTAGAGTAGTAGAGAATGAGAGAATAGATGCGAAGATTTCTCTACTCAATAGAATCCACTCTTGCTGATTGAGCTTTTCAAATGACGTATTCAGCAGCCCAGGAGTATGATTCCCCGCTCAAAGTCGTACGACAACAGATATGATATGATATCATACGATCATAGTGGTTGCGGACCATATCCAATAGTTCAAGTAGGATCAATACCTATTCCTACTCAGTTCTGTTCTCCTCAATTGCATCATGGATGGTTATGGGATGCTCCCATTATGGTATAGGGCAAGAAGCGATTGTTCAATGAAGAGTCCGCATCGACGTATTATCACCAGCTTTTGAGACAAAGTGGACCAAATCCTGATCCTATTGTCCAAGGAATTTCCATTTCAATGGCCTGTCACCGATTTTCAACCCTGTTACCGTCACAGTCTGATCATCGCCATGAACAACGTCCAATGCGCTATTGCTTAGACCAACATCGTCCCTCTCCTCGAAGACGAGGTATTTCATTTCTTCGCTGAGATGACCAAGATCCGTTCGTATCCGTTTTCATTATTTGATTAATTTCCAGTCCACGATCTGTTCGGTCAAGGTATTTGTAAGGTTGTGGCCAGTCAATGTCGCGGGAGACAATGCGACCTCCTATCCACAGCCGTGCAGCAAGAACATGCGGTTCGGAATACGCAGTATAGTCGATCACGTTATTTAATATGATGTCTGTTGTTCCATCAGGGGCTACACGGATGTCGTGACGTATGATGGATTCGCGGATTTCGAGGCCACTGGCGATGGAAATAAATCTCAGTTCAACTGTTACTACAACTTCTTTCTGGAGACTGCTAGTAACCCAGAGATCGTATTTCGCTGTCTTTGGCGGTCTTGCATGACTAACGCTCCAGTCGTAATGTTCTCGTTGAACTGAGATGGCAACTGCACTTAGAGCTCTTGCTATTACGTAGTACGCCGGCTTGGGGCGTAGAAAGTAATCGACGATTGCCCATGAAATCGTGGGCCAGCAATCATTCAGCTGCCAAACTAAGGCACCACCGCATCGACGATCGTCTCCCCATTGACGCCGCCAGCTGCGGTAGGCATATAGCATCGCTTCTGCTTGAATGACTTGAGACATAGTATTGAGTCTTCTCGTTCGAATAAGGTAAGAGATACCTCCAATTCTGTAGAAGTTCGAAGATTCTCTTCAAGGTAAGTTGCAATCTTCCGTTCATGGCCAGCGGCTTTATTGTGAAAATCCATTATTTGTGACTGGGGAGACTTCTCTTCTTCGGCTTCCACAAAATAATCGACAGTTCTAAGATGCGGGAAGGCCTCCATACCAAACTCGCTGTTGAATCGACCTCCCGATCGGTCGAAGATTTGATGTTTCTCTTGAGTGCCATGCCACACTGCGCAATCGTCAACAATGACACGACGTCTCAAAATGGTGGAGGGCCCAATTTACCGTTCCACTGGTGAAGATCACCCACGGTTGGGTCAGATGTAGACTTCCCGTCACCCCAGGGGCTTCCAGGATGGTAGAACACCGACGGACACTCTTCTTTTATAACGGAAGGCAGAAGCTCTTCATAGATATACCGTGCAGGGAAGTCGCTCTTCAACCAATGGTCCCTGTCCTTGTCTTCGTAGTTGTAAGTAAGACCCATTTGCTCTTGAACTTGATAATCTTCGTTGTTGCCGGCATAGAGAACAATTGCTGGATGGTGTCGCAGGCGTCGCACATTGTAAATTGCTTCCTTGCGAATGGATTCTAGCAGGGCTGGCCAAGTAGGGTAGTTACCGCAGCCGAACATGAAATCCTGCCATACCATGATACCAAGTTCATCGCATGCGTCGTAGAACGAGTCATCTTCGTAGATTCCTCCACCCCATACTCTGCTGTCCATCAGCTGCATATCCCGCACCGGAGATGAAGATCTGGCAATCAGACAGTACCTTATCATCACATGACGGCCAGTGGCCATTAGCTCGATCCATCGCCGATACCTTTCCTTGGTAATGCTGGGTAGAAAGCTATCCGCCGGGATCCAGCACGAGCCACCACAGAAGATCTCAACTCCGTTTATCCTGAAGAAGAATGATTTTCCATGCTTGTCAAGCTGCTGGATAACTTCCGCTGTCCTGATTCCGATCCTTCTCGAGGTCTGGTGGTATTCCTCGTCGTCCTTCGTGACGGAGACGGAGATCTCATAGAGTGTCTGATCGCCGTAACCATTGGGCCACCAAAGTTGCGGATGTGCTATGTCAATGTGTAAGTTTCAGCTTTTCAGTTAGTGTTAATTGATACTGTTTCCCTCTTAATGCCCTGTCCCCCTAAATGTAATGTAAATGTGGCTTGATATGACGCCGGATTGTCGCCCGTTATCAGAGCAGACGCCATCACAGTTGCCACTTGATGATCCTCGGATAGCTGCACCTCTGTCCGGAGATTGTCTATTCTAGCTGAGTAGATTTCCACTCGCACCGCTTTCCAGATACCTGCAGTCATGAGCAAGGGGCCCCAATCCCAGCCCCAGTGGTGCTAGGCTTTTCGGACGCCAAGTCTGGCCATTTCACCATTATATCCAACCCATTTGTGGTCTGGATAACTGTCTTGGATCCTCCTAGCGCGTAAGAGTGCAGAGTCAAATTTAATTTCGAGGACATGTTCCCCTTGCATTTTGAGGAGCTTAGTCACATCCAAGCGATGAGAAAGAAACATATTATCAGTTTTGAGGAGTAAATTTCCATCGAGTTTCACTGTAGCGAATGTATCCAATCCGTCGAGGACTAAGTCCACAGCTGCATTATCACGAATCGGTAGGCTCTGAAACGACGTCCGGTAAACCCAGGACGTCTCGCCCACCCAGTCAGTCTTCCGCTCATTGAAGCCCATGAATGGGTCGGGAATTCTAGCACCGCGGCAAAAAAAGATTCGTCTCTCAGCTTCATGCATCCTCGTCTTAGCTTGGAGGATCATACATACTTCCTGTTTGCTAGGAGATCTTGATGCACGACAGAGGGAATCGATGGAACAGGCATCCATGACTGCTCCACGTCGTCTGCTTGCCTGAACGACCATCCTTTCGAGAGGGTCTGTTGCCAGAACTTGACCATCACGAAAGCTCTTAAAGCAGATGTCCAGTTAGTTAAATGCCAGTGAGATGGCTGATGAAGTTGTCCGGGTATTTCATCCGAGTATCGGTGCTTGATCCGATCGATGGAGATTATCTAACTGAGGTGGGGGTTGTCTGCCGTCTCGAACTACGTTAGCTACGACGAACCACAACAATCAAACTTCTAACTTTATAAGTTCTCCATAACTGGAGGATATACGAGAACGCCTATTTTGGCTTTCTGTTGCGGATAACTTCGTCATGATCACTAGAGAAAGATCGTGAAAACAGTGTCTCTAACACGAGCGCTGATTATATAGTCTGAATCGCTTACGGGTCATGCGAGCACCGACAATGGAAACGGTTTTACTTTTGGAATACGATGGTCAAGTCTCAGTGTTCCGGTAGCGCGCTCGCAACAGACTGCGTCACTGGCTAGTCCACAATTATCCGTTTGAGGGAACTAGAGAAGTATAAATGTGCTTTCTACTTGTGGCAGGTTTTCCGACAGTACGCGTGATAACGATACGAGCGGGGGGCTGAAGGTCTCTTAATGTATCAATGTCTTCCCAAACATCTCCAGTCACGGGACAAACCCATTTCCATCATATCACATCCGTATTCTTAGTTTCTCGAAGATTGGAAGAAATGACCTCGGGACATGTCCGCCCGAGATGACTACCCCAGAGTTTAGGCCTCATTTCCCCGCACCCCGGATTCTTAGAAACCCCATATTCTGGGGAAGAGGGTTGTCGAGTTCAAGATTGATTAAAGACAGCCTTTCCAGATCTAGAATACCATGTACCATGTGATCGGAGAATCTCCGTAGGGACCGTGCCTCTGTGACTGGAGTACTTCCATGTTTAAATACGACAAGTACCTTCAATCTTCTTTCCAGTGCTTCCTCACGTTGCGTCTTTGTGTAACAATCATATCACGATGGCTCATTGGTACACTTTTGGAATCGCCCTTTTTGCTGCTATCGGCACGTTTCTTTTTGTATGATAAGCCTTCCGTCTCGTTAATCTTGGCATCTCTGACATAGACGAATGGTATAGGGTTTCGATACCGGTATCGCGACCACAAGTGAGTCGAACATAGTCCGGTTTGCCAGTGCATATATACTAATCTAGTGCCACCAGCAATTGCACATAAAAGCTGGATTGATTATATGAAACATCCATCCAATGGCCTTACTGGAGCTGTGAGTGTGCCTGAAGTCCTCCATAAGAGCTATCTGACATCCCCAGGTCGTTGCAGTATATATTGCAGGGGAAGCTGTTGGCGCCCTGACTCAAACCGTACTTGGAGACAGGCTAGGACGTATTCGTTTCATGCAGATCATGTGTATCATGGTCACGATCGGAACAATAATCCAGACTGTTTCGGTCAACATAGGGATGTTCCTCGCCGGCCGTGCCATAGCGGGCTATGCTGTAGGGTGAGTAAAGCTCCCAACTCTGAATATTAGTTAAATTGAACAATACTCATTAGGCATTCTAGAGGAATGGTCGGCACTGTACCTATCTATCTCAGTGAGATATCTGCACCGTCCCAGCGAGGTCTAATTGGTGGCATTTCCGGCTGTGGTATATCTTTCGGTACCATGATGTCTAATTGGGTTGGCTTTGCCTGTGGTTATGCCTCATATGGACCGACTCAATGGCGATTGCCCTTAGGAATCCAGATACCCTGGGGAGTCATTATGTTCATTGGCCTAGCGACCTTCATGCCGCATTCCCCTCGCCAACTTATTCGAAGCGGCAAGGTCAAACAGGCACGGCTCGAGTTCATCAAGATTCGTCGAGACCTACATTCACATAACGTGCATCGTGAGTTCGCCTTGATGAGAGCACAGATCGAATATGAAATGCAACGTGAGATTACATCATATCGAGAGATTTTCAAGCTCTTTAGGCATCGAGCTCTAGCGTAAGTTGTTGTTATTAAATTGAATATGGTAGCTTATTGCTTATCCCGCTGCAGATCAATCGCTGTTCAGACAATGACTAGTCTGACCGGCGTTAACGTGATTCAAGTGTGTCCTTCCCAGAAGAAAGATCATTCGAGTTAACATAGCCTTACTGATCTGTCACTACTCTAGTACTATCAAAGTAAGAATATCAAAATTCGAGTACAAATGCCTACTCTTTTGTAACCATCTGGGTAGCAATTCTCTACAAATCCCTTGGCATCAATCCGCAAATGATTCTCGCCCTCGCGGCTGTCTACGGAACAATTGCCTTCGTATCTAACGCCCTAACGACAAAATACCTCACTGACCAATGGGGTCGTCGAAAGTAGGTGCACTCAGGGCATTCAGTGTATGAAAGCTTGTTACTAACTCGATCCAGGATGATCCTTGCCGGTTTGTCAGGAATCATCATCGTTGAAATCTACGCAGCCGTTATGCAGCGAGAGTTCCAAAACACCAACAACCGTGTGGGAAAAGGCTTTGCCGTTCTCGGAATCTATCTCTTTGTCGTCGTCTACTGTGAGCATTCCCTTCGTGCGAGTGGATTACCGCCCGATCAAAGACCCCCTTGCTAATATTAGTATGCGACTACGTAGACGGTATGCTTAACAGTACTACTTGGCTTTATGGTGCGGAGGTCCTGCCCATTGCGCTCAGGAGTAAGATTATGGGGTTGGCTGCAGCCTCCCATTTTATTGTCAATGTTGCCAGTATGTCCTTCCTTCAGTGCCAACCATAGCAGGAGAATAATGCTAGGCTAATGTTCACTACTTCCAGTTACCGAGGCGGGTCCCAGTGCCTTTGCTAATATCCACGAAAATTACTACTATGTCTTTGTCGCGTGTTCCTTCTTCTTCCTCGTGGTCGCATATTTCTACTTCCCGTATGTGCCTTCTCTGCCAGTTTCCAGGGGTTCCGTGAGGCTAATGAGATCGATTAGAGAAACTAAGCAGAAGACCCTCGAGGGAATTGCTGCCGCTTTTGGAGATAGAGTTATGCTAGTCACGGACACTGATATTGCGGCCGAGGAGGCTGTTATGGAGGATAAGGTTACAGCCGGGCACGTGGAAACAGCACAACCTGCGGTTAAGAGCGTTTAGAGTAGTCAGTGCTTCCGGGAATAAGTACCGGTTTACCAATCACAGCTCAAGTTGTAGAGTGTGGCTCATATTCTGCATAGTCTACATTAGCTAAGTGGCTGAATCCCATGAATACCTGCATAAAGAATTCTTTAAATGTCAACTATCCCACCAGTGAGTGCCCTGTAAGGTATTTTCTGGCTTTGAACCTTTTCATGGGATTTCTCTTGACACGTCAGTAGGATACTTGTAGCTAACGAGCTTGATAGGGATAACCCCTGTCCAGCTTGGCGGTGTTGGTTTCAATGTTGTAGTCTTGTTCAGACATTATTCTACCTTAGATGTCCTGTCGTACTTACAGGCCAGCAAGAATATAGTTAAGATGAGATCTTTCTTCAAACAACATCATATTCGTGGAAGTACGTATTTCCTGAATATACTATCCAGCAACTAAGCATGTAATATAGAAGTGAATTAACATGAACCGTTCCATCATATGTACTTGTCCTTTCTCTGCGGCGTATTTCCATTTCCGCAGATAGGTCATAACATCACGATATATACTACTATCTCTGGTGCTGGCGATTAAGTCTTTTCGATGATGTGCCGACGGGTTAACTTGGATAGTTTACTCGTACGTGATCTTGACCTCGGAGGAGCTGGGGATGGTCGTATCGGTAAGGACCTTGTTGTTCTGGCGGATTTCGAGGATGGTAGCTCCATCAGTGCCAAGGGACTCGCTGCTCGTCTTAGCCACCGCATTGCTGAAGGTCACGGAACCGAAATCTGTGAAGGGGACCAAGCTGCCACCCTCCTCAAAATCCTCGACAATCCACTCCGCGTTCTGTCCACCCAGTGCAGACGAGGAGTCGGGAGCGGACAGGATCTTCGACACCTGTTGACCGGTTGTCTGGTTCTCAATCACCACAGTTCCCCTGCTGCTGGAACTGGACGTGACCGAGAGACTGATCACATCGCCCGAAGAGATGTCAAATCCGGAGAAATCGTAGGCGTAGTCCGGGTACCACTCGTACCACGCATCGTATGAAACGGAGCCGTCATCATTGACGGTGAAGTCGACACCAGTTTGCAGAATGGCATTAGTATAGGTGTCCCCGTCAATGCCAACCCAGGCAGATGCGGAAGAAGAACCGCTGGAGCCACTAGGCGAAGATGGCGTTGGGACCGTAAACACGCCGGAAACTTCGTTGAACGTCTGCCCGGATGGGGGAGACTCAAGGACGGCACCGGCCCAGTTGCTGCTGTACTGAACGTGGCTGGTGTTCGAGTCCTTCACACCGTTGGTTACTGGTGCGGACACAGGGACCAGAGGATGAGACTGATGCGAGCGCGCTGCTCTGGCCTCCAGACGGCGAGCCAGACCTCCTCCGCGTGGTGCAGCCAGGACGCCTGCGGCGAGCAGGGCGTTTGCCAGAAGTGCAGTTGAGAACTTCATGTTGAGGGAAGAGTATGAAGTTAGAACAATGTCTGAGGAAGGCCAGAAAGATTGTAGCTTAAATTGTAGCTTGAGTTATGCTGATACTGGAATACCGTCGCTTGAGATTCAGAAGCACCGGGTATCTCCATGGCATTTATATCCCGTAGTCCAGCGTCTCTGAGGAATGTATCCCGCGTCTGGTCCCGCAAGAACCTTCAAGGACGAACGCTAGCTGACCCTGTCCGCACAGCGCTTATCGCACGGAGTTGTATCTTGAAGTTGCAGGGACTCTTGCGCTACTATGCAACAGGTCACACAGCTTCGGCGAAGTTCATGACCAGAGTGAGCTTTGGGGGTTCACATTGCCATTATTCCTAGCATGATCGAGTGTCTTGACACATGCCATCGCCTCAATTGGCAGGAAAATCCGGCGATCACTAGAGATCACAAAATAAAGAGCCCGGGCAAGGTAGAGGCTTGGTTCCATACATTGGCTCCAGCAGACACAGGACAAGAGAAGCTCATCGTTGCGGAAGCTTCGGGGATCAAGCTATGGTCAAACGAAAAGCTTCGACAGTTAGGTTGAAAGCCTCGGGCCCCAGTGGAGGTAGTATTTGGCTAAGGTTGAAGCTCTAGCACCAGGGACCGATTCAATAATGATCGACATCCCGCCGCAGTGTGACTTAAATCCGCTTGATATCGACTGTGCTGTGAAGGTCATCCTAATGAGCAGATTCGCCAAACAACGACCGTGCTTTGAGAAGACACCGAGGTATGTGGGGACTGATGTCTCGGTTCAGTTCTTGTATCCCGTGGCTCTGATTTGCTATTGGCCTTCATTTAACTACTAAGACCCTTTTTCGGTGCGGTAACCAAACGCCATAGGGTGGGATCGCGCGGGTCATTTCTGACTCGATCAGTCGCAATATCGAGAAAACTCCGTAGCAGAGCTGGATTGCAATCTTGCTGACGAGAATGTCGTCTTGTATGAGGCCATCCAAACCCGGCAAGTATCACAAGGGTATTATCATAATGGCTGATGCATGATGCCATCTCTAGTCTGTGTTGCGCCGTTGTTGGTCATATTACTCTGTCAGGTATTGTTTTGCTTACCAGCCTCTAGAGTGATCGTCGCGCCACGAGCCCTTCCTCACTGCGATTCTGCAGGGGTATTGTTGTTCAGACGCTTTTAAGATCTATTACTTTAAAGTATTACGAACCGTTCTTCAATCAGGATGCTCGAAGGCCCACCACCCCACTACCAGACAGCGGATTTGACGTAAAAGTACAACGGCGTGCCGAAACCCTCCGGAGTAGACCTTGGACGCACAGCTAGAGGAAGAGCTGCTATCCTTGCGCCTTTCGCTTAGGAATACCTAGTGTCTTCACAAGACATCGAGTGCCGCAGATTGTGCAATACACCGTCTTGATGAGTTGATGGGTTAATCAGACACCCGTGATATAGATCAGTCCCTCGGTTGGTTGAGAGCTCATGTGTGTCTGTCCATTCAGCATGCTCCCCCATCTGCTCGACCAGCGTCGTATTCCTCCTGTCTGTGAACGAGCAATGGGTCATCTCTATACCCCTCTCTAGCTATCTACACTAAGATGAGAGTTGGTGGTTGCACAATTTCTGGTTGTAGACGCTAGCACTTTTTTCTAAACCACCATCTCAGACATAGTTTTGTGCTTAGCCGCCATCTCCGAAGCGGTGGAATGCTTCAATGTTAGATCTACTGCGCCGGTATATTAAGAAGCCAGGCAAAAGAGTATTATCATCATCTTCCTCTGCGATTATGGACTATAATGTCTCCACCGTAGATGAAGATGGTCGATGGGAGCTCCAATCAACGCATAGCTCACTTCAAGAATGTCCCGATGAAAATTGTTACGGAGATAGCGCATTCGATACTCTAGATCTGGCGCAATGGATAGGAATATTTTGCTAAGTTGTCGGCGTGGTGGGAGTGCAGATCCTTATTCATCCCGCATGATGCCGGGTTTCATAGATGCGCTTCCAATATTTCTTTCTCATCTATATCTAATGCGACCCATGCGAGATGCATGAGGCATTAGCAGTCAATACATTGAACTTTCTGCCAAGCCGACAATATCTTACGTATAATCTACTGTAAATGTCACCGCCTTTTAATAGTTCAATTAGCCAAAGCTACCCTAAAGAAAAGCGCAGTTGCAAAATGACGACAAATTTGTGCTACATGACATGAGATGATGATTGACCTTCCAAAATTGGGCCATCTCGCAAGCCGATGCGTATCAGTTGTCAGTGTTCTGTATCCAAAATGCTGGGAATTTTCGAACGAATGTCGGCACGGTTCTAGAAAAGTGGCTCCAAGATCCATCCTGTAAGTCTCTAGTTCGAATAAGCATCGCCCAGCCCGCGATTCGTCGACTTGGCAAGCCTATGCAAAATTTTCCTCCCCCCCAGCGGCAGGTATGACGATGACCCGACGGAGGCCGCTTCTTGATGATGAGTCCACATCAAATCAAGCTAGAACATTCAAATTTATATGCAGATATACCGTTTTAGTTCCAAATCCTTCTCCGTGCTATATTGCTTGAAAGATCATAAACCCTCCCCACGCGATACTTAGCTGTCGTGGTGGCGCTCCCATGGTTTCAACCCCCTGACAGAGAGGCCTATGCGTCTTCTCTTTTCAAGATCAGATGGATGCATATCCTCCTTCCTGTAAGAGAAAGGGGTGGAGCGAAACAATGTAACTTTCTTCATATCGTAAAGTTAAAGCGCCGGCTTCACTCATAAGGGAAAGCAGTTCGAGGCGAAACTAAATACGCTCATACAGAGACTTCATGTCATCATCACATAATAAAATGCCATCACATCGGAATGTGTTTCTCATCTCCTCCAGTGTCCAGTATTTGCCTATGTTCTCTGCGCGCAAGACATGCACTTCATCATCTAGATGCTTCCATAGTACCTCCCCAAATGAAGCCGAGCTGCTTTACCTCATCTAGCCCAAGCTCTGTATCCCCCGAGCGACACTTCTTCAGATACTCTTCGAGCTTGTCCAATCCGACGTGGATCTGCTTATGCTGCGTAAGCAGCTCCAAGTCTTTGTGGAACGCGGCCATCTTCTTCGCCAGCAGAGGAAATATATACTGCTCTTCGATGGAATGGTGGAGTCCAAGCTCCCAGCAGAAGCTCCTTCCCATCATGATGAGCTATTGAGTAGACTGACCGGCTGGGAGCTTGTTGCTGTTGCAGGCAGCATACAACTGGTTCCAGGTGAGGCGAAAACAATTATGCTGGTGAGTGATTTGATCAGAACTCTGCTGTAACGGCCCTAACGGGGTTGAGTGGTGCGATGATTGCGCCATTTCTGGCACGCAGAATCAAAAAGCACTGGACTAGAACTTACGAAACCATCCATGTGTTCCGCCAGCCGGTTATATTCTCTGTACTCAGCTAGGCTGAGTTTGGGCAAATCCTGTTGGATCTCGCCTGTATCGCTTTCTGTCACCGATGATGGATTTGCCATGTTCTCCATTGCTAGATATAGCGGCACTGAAGAGTGCGCACCGGATATTCAATCTAGACTGGTAATAAGATCTTGGCAATAGTAACCTAGCATGAAGCAAGCAATGTAATGGAACAGCCCTCGTGCCCCAGCAAGAAATACGAGGTTAGAGAGATTTAAAATTTGTCTAACGAAGAATATTAGAAGTATGCTTACTTATCACTTCTTCATAGCCTTATCAGCGCAACACTGCCGGGTTTGCCTTGTTCCTCACTGCAATCAAGGACATTGACCCCGTTCGCGGTCTAAGCCTGTTACAGTGACGTCTCGGATAGGTCCGATGTTGAGATGGAGGGGAATTCATAATAATACGAGAGATGACAGGCCAAGCGACAAAACGTTATAGATTTGATAGCAAGCATCGAGAATGCTAGCATAAAACCTTTCCAGATTTCCATCTAAAAGGCAATACTGCCTCGCAGAGGTTTCTCTTTTTACTGTGTGCACCCAATAACTGATATAGCAAAAAATATATATAGCGACATTAAAGTCGTTACGCATTTCCTTGATCTTTTTTAACATATTTAAATAATTCAGCTAAACCCAATCCCTTCTACTAAACAAGGTTGAAATTGTTGACTGAGACCGTTAAGCCGTGCCGTTCCAGTGGCTAGGTGATCCTTTGCAGGTCAAATGATGAGACAACTAGGTTCTCGAGAAATAATATATGCTCCTATTGAGCTAGGCGCATAGGAACTCGGCCACAAATGGTTCGGGTGATCCACTGACAAAATTTAACCTAATTATATTGGACCAAAAGATCTAAGAAAGCCTCACGAAGCGATAAAGTCGATCCAAAAGGTGATACTTTAGAGAATTTGATAACCTACCCCCAAGCAAACACAGGGAAGGTAGTCTAGAACGTCGTGGTCTCACAAGCAGCAAGTCCCTGGTTTTAAAATCGCCATACTGGATCGTGATTGTCACAGTAACCGTCAATTTTGTGCCAGGAATGACGGTCTCTGGACTGAGATTGCAATTAATCTCACCCTAAGCATGTCAGTACAGAGGAAACCCCAGAAGACATGCGCTGCAGACGAGACAAATATAAGGCAAATCAGAGTTGGTGGGTTATCAACAGTATAGTTCTGCCAGGGATAACTGAATTAAAAAAGGGCTCATCATTCAAGTCTTGGGACTCTAGTAGCACATAGGGGCGGTGGCGAAAAGGGGCTATCGTACAAACGAAGAGTAAAAAGGCACGTACCTTTGTGTAGCAAAAAGAAGCGTCGACTATGGCTAGCGTGAAGGTGCTGCTCTTACCAACAAATCAATGATGATTCTGAGCAGAATGGCATACGGCTACCGAGTGTCCCAGGTCCTCAATGGATGTGTGCCATCCTTGCACCCAGCATGCCAGGTGCGTAAGACACACATCTAGTACGTCGCTGGTTGATCCGATATAAGCACTTCTTCGGCGCAACTGCAGCCATGAGAGGGCTGAATTGCAATTTGACATCCGTGCTATAGGGTGACCCGATATAGACAACAATAACGAGAACAAGGGAAATGTGGCTCTGAAGATCGTTATTTAGGATTAGATATACATACGACTGCGGACATGTCACAGAAAAAGATGAGAAATATTATACGCGTACATGTGTCGTCTCCGAGACACTGGGTAACCGAATCGAAAAATTAAAACAAGTCATAACCGCATGCACAAGGCACCTATAGCTCTCCATGTCGAATTTTATTTGGAGGCCTGAAGTTGCCCTTTTTGAGCTCCTCAAAGGCGAGATCGAAGCGGGCGCCCATATACCAGGCTGCGAAGAGCTGAAAGTATAGAGTAAGCAGATGTGGTTCGGGGACGGAGAGAGAAACCAACCATAGAGACCGTGATAAACACCAGAACTCCGAACATGATAGTGAACATGAAAAAGACGTCGCTTCGCGCCTCAGCCTCTTCCTTTGCTTTTGTCTTGTCCACCTCAGTCATCTCGCCAGAGATACGGCGCTTAGCATCTTCAGCATTCTGAGAAGGGAAAAGAGTCTCGATGAACTTTTCAATCTACCACAAGATTAATCAATGGGTACTGGTAACGGTCAGACAGCTCAAAACTTACTCTTCCACACACGAGGCTGATCTTGAGGAAGTTCGGGTCTTTCGGAGTATTCTTCTTGTGTATCCGACGAGCATATCTCCGGAAGACTTCACATGCGACGCGCAGATTCTGGGTTGACTCGAGCATTAGCTGGCATGCATCGCCCTTGGTGATCTTGATGTTCCGCTCAAACATGGCTGGGTTCCGGAAACAGAGCTCAAGGGTTGCAATGGCCATCGTCTGGGGAATTGCGCAGAAATTAAAAATGCTCTGCTCCCTCAATCCGGCCAAGTAGAAGATACAGTCTTCCACATGCTCCAGCGCGTTCAACACCATCTCGGAACCACAGTTCAATGCCGCCTCACGCTTCTCGGGCTTGAACAGATCCTCGAAGTTGTCAACATGCTTAGACCAGATCTCCTTCGGCCAGAAGCGGCGATTGTCATCCTCATCCTCCCGGACATCACGGATGATGTTTGTTTTCTGCAGGAATAGACCCATGGAATTGTGCAGTTGAGGCCGAGTCAGCAGTGCCGGATTGCCGAACTCAGCCTCTACGAAGAGGCGTGTCAGACCTTCTCCGACCAAACCTGCCACGTAGAAGCAGTAAAGGTCATATTCTTGGACGGTCTTCACGGAGCTATCCTCGAACTCGGCCTTCTTGCAGTAGTCGGCCATGCCATTACCCATCTTGTCAGTGATGTCTTTCACAA
Source organism: Paecilomyces niveus (assembly GCA_003116535.1). Classification (NCBI taxonomy): domain Eukaryota; kingdom Fungi; phylum Ascomycota; class Eurotiomycetes; order Eurotiales; family Thermoascaceae; genus Paecilomyces; species Paecilomyces niveus. The sequence continues at coordinate 28,320 of QEIL01000173.1, read as the reverse complement.
TGGCCTGATAGGCAGGTTTCATCTTCTTGTATTCCGCAATGACATTATGGAACTGAACCAGCAGTTCCCGGTCCTTCTCCTCCGGACGATTTCCTTCGAAGGTCCAGCCATCGATCTCCAATAAGTCCTTGAAGCCCCGCAGCAAGGGTTCCTTGGTCGCAAAGGGGATCGACGTGTCATCTTCGATAGTGTCAAGACCGCGCAACGTCAGGTAGAAGATACAGACGGGCAGTAGAAGTTCTGGATGCAGCTCCTTGATCACGGCGCTGAAGCTTCGACTGGTCTTGTCCAGAAACTTGAAGCACACTTTCTGGGTCTCTGGTTCATTCTCTTCACTCCTCTCATGGACAGGATTGTGCCACACTTTCCTGCAATATCAGAATTCCGCGTCAGTCTACTTCTGCGTAGGAGAGAAAAAAAGTTCCAAAGGCGATCTGTGACAAGATGAAGGCATTGACAAGAAACGTACCATTGGATGATCGACCTCAACTGGTTCGGATGGAATGCAAAGTAAAGAGCATTGGAGAATAGACCCATTGTGGTTACTCAAATGGGCCTCTGCAAATAGGAGGCCAGTGATAAACTCGGCTGCTTATTGAACACGAAAGACTTTATGTACGCAATAGGGGGTATCAGAAGGAAGATGAGAGCGGAGAAGAAAGTAGGACAAGGACAGAAGAGGATTAGGCGGAAAGGAAGGAGAGGTAAGATGGGAAAGGAGAGGGAGATGGAGATGACAGGTAGATAATTTAGAACTCCAGGAGAAGGAGAGCCGCACTGGGTCAAGAAAGCAGAAAATGCGGACGGCTTTCTACCGCCTAAGACGGTCTAGCGCGTGTGGGCGACACCACAGGCGGTTGTGTAACGCCGTGACCGCGCTAACTGTACTGTAACCACTGTTCCTGTGGGATTTTGTATGGGAAGACCCTGAAACCGCGCGTGTAGCTCTGTAGCCTGGGGTATAGTGACCATACAATACGTATCATATGGAATCTGTCCTGATAGCGGGAACCAGACATGACAAAACGTCACCAGGCGACTAAAACGAAACACCAAAAAAAGTTCCAGATCACCGCAGCACAACCCCACTCTGCTATCTCCAGGCTACTTTTCCTCCTGGTCGTCACTAATAGGAGTCTCTCTAGGAGGTCCTCAATAGACACTCTCCTGCCTGTGTCCATACATCCTCCGGCTACCGGGGACCATTGTCAGCATGGTTGTGGATACCAGTTACTATGATACCCTTGGTGTCCCGCCAACGGCGACCGAGTTGGAGATCAAGAAAGCCTACAGGAAATTGGCCATCACAACTCATCCTGGTATATATACTAGTCCTCCATGTATCTACATCTGTATCAGCAGCTAACGCTCAGTCTTGACAGATAAAAACCCTGGAGATGAGACAGCACATGCGCGATTCCAAGCGGTATGAATTCTATTCCCGTCAACCCGGGTCTTGGTAACCGAGGGCCGTATCGCTGCAATCATCTGCATGGATTCTTACATGATGTGACACAGATCGGAGAAGCATACCAAGTTCTCAGTGATGATAATCTGCGGAAGCAGTACGACAAATATGGAAAGGAACAGGCCGTCCCAGGCGGAGGCTTCGGTTAGTAGCAGTGATCGTGAGAAAGTCCCTAATGATGCTTATGTTGATGCCTTATTACAGAGGACCCATCCGAGTTTTTCAGTATGATCTTTGGTGGCGAGGCTTTTGTCGACTTGATCGGCGAGATCTCACTTATGAAGGACCTCACGACGACGATGGACATTACAATGCAAGAGGTGGAGGAAGAAGAGCTGGCCGAGGCCGCAGAGGAGAAGTTGAAGGTCCATGACGAGCAAACTGGCGGGGAAGATTCGACTGCTCCCAAGACAGAGGCCTTTGCTGGCGAGCAGAAGACATCTGCTTCTGGTCGGAGTTCGGGGACGAGTACTCCGCGGCGGTATCTGGGCCAGCAGGCGATCATGGACAAATCAGAAGAGGATGCTAGGATGGAGGCTGCCGGTCTCACGCAGGAAGAAAAAGAGCTGCGGAAGAAGGAAAAGAAGAAGGGCGGTCTGACCAAGGAGCAGCAAGAGCGTCTGGCTGCATATGAGCTGGAGAGGAAGAAGGCCCGGGAAGAGCGGGTGGATACTCTTTCCCACAAGCTCATCGACCGCATAAGTGTATGGACAGAGACAGATAAGAGCTCCGACGTGACCCATGCTTTCGAGGAGAAGATTCGTCTGGAAGTGGAGAACCTCAAGATGGAGTCCTTTGGTCTCGACATCCTGCATGCGATCGGCCAGACCTACGTCCAGAAAGCTACTTCATTCCTGAAGTCACAGAAGTTCTTGGGTATCTCCGGGTTCTTCTCGCGGCTTAAGGACAAGGGCACTCTGGCCAAGGAGACGTGGACCACTATCTCGACCGCAATCGACGCACAGATGACGATGGAGGAGATGGCCAAGTTGGAAGAGAAGGGTGGAGAAGACTGGACAGATGAAAAGAAGGCTGAATATGAGAAGAAGGTCACCGGCAAGATCTTGGCAGCAGCATGGAGGGGAAGCAAGTTCGAAATCCAGAGCGTCTTGCGTGACGTTTGTGACAAGGTGCTCAATGACAAGTCGATCAAGCTGGAAAAGCGGATCGAGCGTGCACACGCCCTTGTTATCGCCGGTAATATCTACCAAAAGGTGCGTGCCATCCGCCCTAGTCTCTTGATATTTATTGTTTTCTGTGTTAACATTTTTGCATCTAGGCGGAGCGTGACCCTGAAGAAGAAGGCGATTACATGGCTTTCGAACAGCTTATGGCAGAGGCCGTGTCCAAGAAGGGCAAGGATGAGAAGAAAAAGAAAGAGCACAGGAAAGAGAAGTCTAAGCGTGATCCCCCCCTACAAGAAGCTGCGTCATAAGTTGAGGTTTGCATCTGAAATGGTACCTTTTTTTGCAGTATTCTGTTCTCACCTACAGTTCCCCTCTCCCTTTGGCCCATGATTGCTCCATATCTTCTCTTTTGAGCTGCTTTCTCAGACGCTCTTCTATCCTGTCTGGGTAGACATAAACATGAACCTTGCGACAGAACACCAGCGGATCATCTTCACATTGAGATATTCTCCCAACGCAATCTAAGAATGCGTTTAACCTGGAAACTTCTAAGTACATTCTACCCACATATATCTGCTTTAATATAGATATTGTTTTAGTTAGTTGTTCTCTTGATACGTGGTGATAGTAGGTTGTCAGATTCTTACGACTTGCCTAACAAGGAGGACCAAAAGCTAAAAGCCATAATCTGATATATCTCATATTATGGATGAGAAGATAATATGTACAATAGTGACCTAGTATGAAGGACAGCTTTGATGGCTTTCGCATTAGTTTCATCTTTTACGACGAAACCGGAAACGCAGTTCGTTATCACTGTCTGAGTCGGGAACTTCACGAGCTCTCTTCTGACTCTTCTGACCTTTCCTGACAGGCGGCGGTGGAGGTGTTGGATCATTCTCAGCAGGCTGTTGTGAGGTAGATTCCGCCGTATCCGACTGAGTGGTTTGTCGTTGGTTTGCTTGTTGCTCTCTCGTACTGCCTCGGTCCTTAGGGCCACTATCCGGAGTGGTGGGATTACCAGCCCAGTAGATATCACCAACGCCATAGTCTTTTCGTTTCACTTCCTCCAAGGGAACGATGACAGTTTGGATACGATTACGAAGCATGCTATGATCTCCTTTCCTTCGGAATTTTTTGAAGTTCTTCCGCCCATTCCATCGGTCATCCCACCTATTGCCATCATCTACCGTCTGGGCGCGTCTATCCCGAGAAGGTACTTCCATTTCCTCAACGATAACAAGATGCTTCATCTGTTCAATGTTCATGTCTTGAAGGGAGGCCTGGAGGGACGCTTCTTCCTCACGGCGTCGATCCTGTGCCGCCTTCTCTTCAGCTTCGCGGTGCTGTCGGGCCGCTTCCAGTACATCGAGCTTTTGACGTTTGGGCTTGCGCACAACTTCTTTAGGTGCTAGAGAATCTTGTTGTTGATTATGCTGGCTGGATTCTGCGCGCCTCTTCTTCATTGCACTAGCACCAGGAAGCAAGCCGGCCATCACATCATCCTCATCAGCATGTGTTTGGCTTTCAGCCTGTTGCTCTGCCACTGGCTCCACTTCCATATACTGTGTTACATTGTCAGCTTACGTTTTCCATCAAGACTTGCCGTACATTACCTGTAATTCTGGCTGAGCACCCTCACCCTCTTCCAAAGTGTACACAGGAATGGACTCCATATCGAAACCGTCATCGAACGTTTTCACTTTGCTGACGAAGTTGTGAACTCGGCGTCGCTTCCTAGGCTGCTCAGCCGCCTCGCCAGTTTGGCTGTCCGGTTGAGATTTCTCCTGGGGCAGGAGTTCTCTCTCCGGAGCAGCAGCTGTTTCCGAAGGTCCTCCGGCAGAAAGCTCTTGGCTTGGTTCGATCTCTCGGGGAAGAGCTCGACAAAGAGACGAAGCATCATTGCGCAAGATGGCATCGAGGAATTCGCTCTGCTCTATGACGCGCTGGTCCATTATCAGTGCTACTTGGTTTCCAAGCTCAATGGACCACGTTTCATGGAGCCCCTTCGAGCGGAAGCGAACGAGAACGACGCCTCCTGTGCCTTCGCGTTCGCTTCCTAAACCCTTCTGGCCCGCAACATTTCTCATGAATTGCACTATATCTTCAGCGGTGGTGACTGCATTCTCAATCTGATACAATAAGGCCTTTCCATGGCCATTTGTTATAGGGGCCTGTAGATTCTCGAATTGGCCGGCATCGCAGAAAATAAAAGTATAGTCTTCGAAGACATTGATTCGATCTGGATTTGGAGTAAAGGCTTCCGGAGGTCTTTGGACGGGTTCTTTTCCTGGAGGCGGAAGGTGTTCAGAAGGATCTGGCCAGGCCGAGTCAAAGTTCTCCTCCAGAGGGGAGAGGGATTCTATGTTTTCTAAATCTCCCGGCGTTGTTGCGTATACTAAAGCATCGACGTATGAGTCCTGCACTATGTACTGTCCATTTATGAGCGCTTGCAGCCCTTTGGCCGTATTGCGCTTGTTCTGCACGACATGAGTCGTCTGGCCGACCACATAAGGAATGATGGTCTTGATGTCCAAGTCCTCCAGCCGCGAGCGTATGGGTGCTAAGGGATCTTTTGCTTTCAATTCTTTAGATGAGAATGAAAAGCTGAGAACCGTAGGTTGCCATCGTATCCTATTGTACCAGTCAGGATTTGCTTGGGGCACCTTGATCATCTAAGACATACCTCAGTGGATACTGATATCTCCCGAGGATGATTGTATGTTCCTCCCCGCTGAGAAGTTTCGAAAGACCTTTGATCTGTTCTCCATCGATAATGGTACCGCATTTTGATGCCTGGTCAATAACGGTGAGATTCGACTTAGTATGAATATGCGACTGGCAGAGCAGTTAGCGCGAAGGCAACGTCAAAACTGGCAGGCAGACATACACCGTCACCAGCCTTGACGGGAGAAACTTCAATAACTAGATGCTTTCTGGAAATAGATGCATGCTGGATAGCGTGGCGAACTGAAGTAGATGGCATGTCAGTATCACGGCTTGATGCGAGATCTACTCCGAGACTTACCTCCGTCCTGCTTGATACGACCGAAGAGATACTTCTTCCCGGGTTTGAGCCAGAGGCGCTTACCTTACAGGAATGTTAGCAGCTAATAAACAGTAGTAAACAAAGATGTATACCTTCTAGAAAGTCCCCTTCGGAATCAAGAATCCACATGATGGTCGTTGACCTACGATAGATGTTGACCGACTCTCCATTTCCAATGACGACGAAGAAGAGGTGCACGTGACGCGCTCAAGTGACGCGTGGTCACGTGGACAGGCGTTCACTATGACTGCCTGCTTTGGGAAAATGTCATGGGTTCTTCCAGCGCGTAGCATCATCAATGGATTCAGTCGCCGATGAGTCTGATGTTGCAGCACCGGCAGTTGAAACTGCTGATGTCGATAGCACGCATGATACCCTCAAGTATCATCTGCTTGGGCCATCTCTGACCAAGGCTGGCCAAGATACCGTAGATCAGCGGAAGGTGAGCGGCTTTTGCTTTGCTCAGTGGCCTTCGTACTAAGCTAGATGAGACAGGTCTCCGAAATAATCTATAATGCATCGAAAGGCTCTAAATTTTTTAACCACGAGGAGGTTCGTGATAAGATCCTCACAGAAAGGGTCAAACGCATCCAAGCCGAGAAAGCACGTCTAGAAAGCCTAGACTTGACTTCTGATTTACGAAGGGCTGACGACTATCTCGCTGAATTGGAGCTAAGTCGGGATCTGTCCCAGACGGTTGTACACGTTGACTGCGATGCCTTCTTCGCAGCTGTTGAGGAGCTCGATCGGCCGGAGCTGAAGGAGGTACCCATGGCTGTAGGCAAGGGCGTTCTTACGACCTGCAATTATCACGCCAGGAGATTCGGTTGCCGGAGTGGAATGGCCACCTTTGTTGCTAAAAAGTTGTGTCCACAGTTAATTTGCCTACCGCAGAATTTCGGAAAGTACAATGCCAAGGCTGAAGAAATTCGTGCGATTCTAGCCCAGTATGACCAGCGCTTTGAGAGCGCCAGTATCGACGAAGCATATCTTAACATAACTGCATACTGTGCAACAAACGAGGTGGATCCAGAGGATACTGTTCAACGGATGCGCTCTGAGATCTTGGAAATGACTAAGATTTCAGTCTCAGCTGGTATTGCGCCTAATGCGAAGATAGCCAAGATCGCATCCAACAAGAACAAGCCTAACGGCCAGTTCTACGTTCCCAGTGAACGGGAGGCTATAATGGAATTTATGAGGGATCTTCCTGTGCGCAAAGTGAACGGTATCGGACGTGTATTCGAGCGCGAGTTGGATGCAATAGGGATCGCAACCTGTGGGGATATCTATGCTCAGCGAGCTTTTCTGGAGAGGTTGTTCGGAGGAAAAGCATTTCATTTTTTGATGCAATGTTATTTGGGTCTCGGACGAACCAAAATCCAGCCGGCTGAGGAGTATGAGCGAAAAAGTGTAGGTACTGAGAGTACCTTCCGTGAGATGAGCGGCGCACAGGAGCTGCGAGATAAACTTCGATGGACCGCGGAGGAGTTGGAAAAGGACCTCGTCAGGACGCAGTTCAAAGGGCGCACCCTTGTATTGAAGGTGAAACTGCACACATTCGAGGTCCTGACGCGCCAGGCTGTTCCATCGAGAGCGGTCTGGTTGGCGAAAGATCTCTATGCATTCGCACTGCCTATGTTGGTCAAGTTGGAGAAGGAAATCCCAAATCTCACGCTACGACTTCTAGGGCTTCGATGTACTAACCTCGTGAGTACAAAGAAAGTGGAGATCGACTTTTTCGGAATACATGCACGGGGAAAGCAATCATTACCTTCCAGCGTGGATGCCAGCGCTGAGCACGAACTCAACGCTGAAGAGGAGTTTGAACATGCTGCACGCCAGGAGAGACAGCACGAGATGAATGAGCTGGAGAGACTGAGTCAAGAGGTCTCTCCTTTGACAGCATTTGAGCATCTTCGATCCGATAAACCAGACGCGACGAGAGACCAGCATTCCGTGACACAAACGATCTTCTGGGACTGTCCTATTTGTCTCCAGCCGCAGGCGGCGGATGACAAGACTTTCAATGAGCACATTGATTTTTGCCTGTCGAAGCAGACCATCAAAGAGGCGGTACAAGGTGCTTCTCGAGAAGCAACCCCAGCGCGTTCACAACCTCGGAAGAGGAAAGTTGCATTGAATTCTATCAGCGCCGGAACGGACAGCCGGCAGAAGCGGCTGTTCTTTAGCTGAGGGCGAAGCCCCGGTGTATATTATGGGATTCAGATATACCCACATCATCTATCTGTGAATTGAGTATCGTTTGTGTCTTCCAGTTTCCGTAGGCTATCTTCGCTAATATTCTGTTCAAACTTTCCACCGTTGTTGACGTGTGAAGTGGAGCGGAAGTCCCCGTGGACGCTAAACCCTTCCGAGGCCGCCATGTTTTTCGACCCGTGGGACGACCAGCGGACAACCTCAAGTCCTCCACTTTCATCCCCTTCTACCTCCTGCAATTCACATCCTCACCAACTCTCCTGGCTGCGCCTAATCGCTCCGGGAGAAAGTTATTTACCGGCTCTGGCCATCATGCTTGCTGATAGTCATCAGATCAAACAATGTCATAATGCGCGATCAATTCCGTCGCTCGCCCACTTTGAGAGCCGCCCTTCCCGCGACTATGACTCCCGATAAACAAAACAACGGCCATTCCGGCAAACCCCTCACCCCGAGTCTCAGTGCTGCCTTCCATAGATCCAGCAAGAGTCCCCTCACACCCAAGCTGGCCAATTCGGGGGGCTACCATACTCCCAGGCGACCAGCGCAATCGGACATTGCTTCGGTGATCTCATCCAGGGAAGATGGATCCAACTCGACCTACCTCAGTGCCAACATCACTCCGCGATCTGGTCCGCGAAGCTCTAGACGGGATGGGACGGCATCACCTCCTCCAAGCAGCCCCGGAGGGCCACATTATATGCAGCAGACGACACGATCTGCCCCCGGAGCATCGATGGGGGGTCATCGGACAGAGCGCAGCCCCGGCCGCGGGAATGCAAGGCTAGAGCCACCACGACCAATACGAGAAAAGAGCAGTACGACCGAAAGCCATCCTCAGATTTCACCTTCTCGTCCCGATTCGTCCTGCGGCAGCTCCGCGGGATCCCCTATGTTCTTCCACGCGGACGACGCACGGTCCTCTGTCTCCTCTTTTGAACAGGATAGCCGCCCAAGATCATATGTGAAGACCACACCCACGGTCGCCTTTCTTTACGCCAACGGAACCAAAGAGAACGAGTTCCAGGCAGACGACCCGAACAGGACTTTACCGGTCGCGAAACGGCGGTCTACAGGTCCTTCAAGACCAATAATCGCTACAAAGCCCCATCCGGTCCTATCCCCCCGATTGAGATCACCACAGCTACCAGATTCCAACAATCGAAGGTCTTTTGACGGACATCTCTTGGCCAGCCCTCAGATCGACGACTTTATCGAGATCAGGTCGCCACGCCAGCAAGTCTCATATCCGAATAGTCCGGAGCAAAAGCCTTTAAGTGTTGTCAGTCTGCCCGTCCCTCACAGGAAAACCAGAAGTGTTGACTTATCGATTCAGACGACCCCTCAACGAGAGAGACGAAGGACCAGCTCCACGCTATCTCCGGCTTTCCCGCCAGAGGTTACAACGGGGACCGCTGAAACACCAGAATCACGTCCACGGATTGTCAGTAACGGTTCGTCGTTCTCTCTGGACCCTTCCGCTCCGATTCCATTTGCGCAGAGTCCCGTCAAGACCGAGGCAAACGGACAGGAGATCAATGGCGTCGCGGTCAATGCACGAACAGAGCGCAAGGTCCTCGACCTCGAGATCAGCAACTCATCATTATTGGCAATCAACCGTACGCTCGAACGTGAATTGCGGAAACAGCAAGCGGAGCTCCGGCGTTATCGACGGCTGAGCCGCTCTGGTCGTCTGTCCATTTCTACTTCTATCCGATCAACTTCCGGAACCGGTCTTTCGATCGTCAGCGAAACAGATGACGGGATCAGCGAACAGGCCTCTGTCCACACACCTGAAGAGCTCTCGGATTCTGGGGATGATGATTCCTCCTTGGCGGAAGAGAGCACTGCCCCCGACGAGAAGCGGTTCTCACTGGATTTGTCGAAACATCAAGAGCTATTGGTTGATAGTCAGAAGATGAATCAGAGCCTCAAGCGGTGTCTGGGGTGGACGGAGGAGCTGATCAAGGAGGGCAAGAAGGCTCTCGAGTACCATGTCAAGGTCACCGATGTCGAGCTTGGCGGCCGAGTGCTTGCACCGGACGAGCTGAGCGAAGTTGGGGAGAGCGCAAGAGCCCTTTTGAGTCCGAGTACAGAGATACCCACTTTTTATTCTGCTTTTGACTGGGAGGGGTCGCCTGAACCGGCAGAGACCTAAAGTCGTTGTATGTATACCAGTTTGACAGGCAGGACCAGTCTTTCATTTCGGACATTGTTTCCTTTGTGATGCGATTATATTTGATTCTGTCCTCCTTAGCTTTTTCTTGTCTTTCTTTTTCTTTCTGTCTCATTCTCCATTGTCAGTCCGACGGTCTCTTCACTATTTGGTGGCCATTCATTTGCATCTGTGCGGCGTATTAAGTAAGGGGGGTTGGCTCGTTTGCCGGAGGTGTACTTGAGTTTTCACGAAGGCGTTGATCCGGTGATGTACATGATTGGAGGCGACCACGGTCTTTCGACTGTTTTCGATATCCCGTTGCGATGATCTGAGCGATGCAAGCGAAGTGAAGATCTGCAGACTCTGTGGCAGCTTTTGTTTTAACTATTGTACCGCGCAACAGCAAACCTCTCATCTCATTTTTGGTTAATCAGATAGATACCCGCGGCGCCTTAATCGATTAGTTTGTCTCGGCGTTCGGTGGTTTGAATTGGAAGAACTGCAGTATCTACGCAAGGCGAGTAGTCGGGTGACAGGCTGTATTATAGCGCTCTTTATTATTATTCCTTCTCGATCCATTTCTTATCGGTCCATCTCTGTCAGGAAAGTGACGTGGGGAATCCGAAAGTTCGTGGCGGGGACGAGCGGGGCGGTCCCGCTGTCTGTGATTTATAATTCCATGTTCTCTCTTATTGTAATGTATATTATTGTATATTATCACTGATATATGTGGTCCAAATATCCACCGGATGAAAGGGTATGAAGCTATTCTTTCCCCAGGTGTTGGTCTCGGAAGGAAATTACATCTCATCATTGGCGCATCTGAATTGTTCCCGCGTCAATGTCCGAGTAATACGGTCTTCCATCTCACCCTGGTAACGATGCATGGTGGAGGCAGGGTTGCCAATTCAACTAAAATTAGGCCCCCTCTTCGGTGTGATCTACCATCTCTTCCTCTCGCTATAGGCGATTCTCTCCTCACCTTTCGTATTCTCAAGAACCCGACCTGGAAGGAACCTCATTCAATATGCCGATCGTCCATATTGTCATGATCCAGTTCAAGGCAGATGCCCCGGAAGCTGCCATTAAAGATGTACGTTTGGAACTTCGTTATGAGTCGTGCGTTCATATGTTCAAACATTATAATCAATTATTACAACTGCTTTGGCATCATATGGGTCTACCCTAGATGTCTATATTAATAGTATATGGCTCACTGCTGCTGTCTACTTCTTTTTGCAGGTGTGTCAGCACATGACGGCCCTCAAGGACCAGTGTCTCCATCCTACGACGAAGAAGCCTTATATCCAGTCCACTGCTGGTGGAAAGGAGAACAGCCCTGAGAAGGTGTCGGTATATATTATCTCCAAGCACTGGCTGCGAGCGTTCTTCGACCTCCTCGACCTCAGGCCAGCTATCTACTAAACCGGTTTTGAAGCTAATTTCATCACTCGTATCCTAGGGAGGAATCACGCACGTGTTCGTGGAAGAATTCGCAAGCGAGGAGGATCGAAAGTATTATCTGGAGGAAGATCCTGCGCATATCGCGTTCACGAAGACCTTAGGAGGGCTGATCGAGAAGGTGCAGGTGGTTGATTTCACGGCGGGGGTGTTTTAATTTATTTGACACAAACGGTCGGAGAAGCGGGGTACATAATAGCCCCTCTTGACGTGTGTAGGATGATTTATCGTTATGAATGAGTATTGGAATTATCATTTCCTGTGCAAGCTGCCAGTAGGTACAAACCAGTTATTCCCGGATCAAGACTAGTTCTGTGATCACCCCCCATGTTTTATGCAGGTCTTGCTTTGCTCCAGTCGGGAATGCATGCCGATGTTTTCCTCTCCTCTGCTATCCTCGAAGTCGTGAAATATGGTACATGGGGAAGAAGCATCGCGACGGGATCAAATAAAGCTAGGCCAGACCAACTCCTGTGGTGGGGATATCCTCATCCCATATGGAGGTTGATCATCACTGGCAGCGCCAGGGAGCCATTTCACTGGCTGTAAGTTTATCCCTTCTGATTACCAGCACTGCTAGCCTATTGTCTAATCATATCACAGGGTTTTCAAAAATTTCAATCGGTTGATTGCGTGCACGGACGATGGCTTTCATCATATCTCGAATCTGCGCCGCAGTCGCGTGAGAACTCAGCAATCGTATCCTTATCATTGGACAATCATCGCGCTGTGTTGGCGATCCTGTCACTGTGTCACCACTCTCATAGACTATTATTCGCTGTCCAAGATGAACACTGTCGAGTATAGTTAGGGTCTCTTGTTGAGACCTGATGAGAGTAGTCTCATCTATCTGTAAAGTGTGATCCCTACCTGGAAATGCAGATCTGTAGATATCGTCGATGGTACATTGTCTGCGACCATATTTGTACTGTAGATATTATAGGCGCTGTGAGGGAGCCGTCACGGGAGGCGGTCCATGAAACACCGGCTAGGAGGTAGTCGTATCAGCTCGGATGAGAGTCCCATCTCAGAGGAATGCCGTTAAGAGACCGTCGTGTCGGGATCATAGCCTCCTCGAGGGCGTGGTGGATCATCCGGTGGCTTCTGGAACGGGGACTATCGAAGATGCTCATGGATCCTTTCTTTTCGCTCAGCCTCGCCCGTCTCTCCCCATCCTATCTTTGCTCCCTCCCTTCTCTCCTCCCTGCCCGATTTCTCCTCCAGACAACACTTTGATCTTTTGATCCAGGGCACTCTGCACACAGAACTACCTCCCATCTATCCTCTTCATTCCGTTCATCGTGTTCGCCTGGCGCTGCCCGATCCAAGGTGCCTGACTTGTCACCCCCTCCTCCCGGCGTGAGACGCCGACACACGACAGACCTCCAACGAAGCGCCGTCTCCGCCATGGACCACGCTGGCCCGGCTTGACACGACTTTGGCCCCCTCTCGTTTGCGTCTCTCGAACGACTGTCAGAGTGATCCTCATCGAATCCTGTCACCGTTGTCCATCGTTTATTTATCATCCATTCAGGTGATTCCTATCGAACCTTCGAACCCGCCGGCCGGTTATCAGTGCCCTCTCCCTTCGCTGATCCTTTATTGCCCTGACGACCGCCATAATATACCCTCCTCCTTTCTAACTTTACCTCATGTCATCTCGCCTTTCTCAACATTCTAGTCTCATGATATCTACGCTTCCTCCGCCTCGACCCGTGTCGGTCAATTCGCTGGCCCGGGCGCCAGCCACCCCTCCACTACCCTTCCAGAAGACGAGTCGTAGCACCAGCGCAGATATTCAGATCCACGATGCCGCCGACCTGAGTGTCCTGTCAACCCCGCACGTACAATGCTATGGTACCCCTGATACGGAGATGAGTGATTCCCAGTTGATCTCAGTGGAGGAGCCGCGGTCTCAGCAACGCTTCGAACTACGCTTTGAGAACCTGCCAATTGAGATACACGATGCAATTCTCGACCATCTATTCGGCGAGCGAGCATCTACCCTGACAACAAGCTCTCCCGGAAAGTCATCCGCACGAAGTTGGAGCAAAGCTTTGCGCCATCCTCGACGCAAGGCGTTGTCCAACCTCGCTCTGATCTCACCGGTGTGGAGGCCTCTCGTGCAGGATCGCATTTATAGACACAGTAAGTTTGCTTTCTCCCGTTCTACGCCTGCTGGTTATTCACTGCTGTTTTAGTCAAGGTGAAAGGGACGACGGATGCCCTCGCGGAGTGTGGGCAATGGTTCTGTGGCCATCCTCATTTAGTCTCGTATGTGCGACATATCGAGGTCTGGGTGCCCGTCTGGGGCAATCGAACGGCAAAAAATGCTTCACCGCATCTGCCTCCCTCGAGACGATACAATAATGAAGACACGGGTCTAGCGGATGTGGCTGCGGTCCTTCAGGCAACGATGGCGGGCTGGGATGATTCGGACACGAACACGAATAATGGAAGCGGCTCCAATTACCATTACGCTAGTCATAATGCAACGTTGGAAGAGATCTTCAACCACGTCAAGACATATTTTCCAGAGGCTCGGATCCTCACCCTAGAGGGAGGTCACTGCAAGAAGCCCCCGATGATTCGGCATTTCAGGAATGATCCATCCGGGAAGAGCGGATTGGAACGCTTGGCGGTCTTGCCAAATATCCAGACGTTCGTCATGCGTGGTGCCTGGAACATCATGCGAGAGTACCAACACTGGTGTAACCTCGCTCAGGCGTTGCCTTCGCTGCGGGAGTGGCATTGCGCCTACGCAAAACCCAAGATCGAAGGCTACGACACGATTGCCAAGGTGCTGATAAACATGCCGTCGACGCTGATGCATGTCAACATCAGTTTAGAAGGCTTCTATAACAAGGAAGGTTCACAGCACAACTGGTTCGGTGACGGTCCCAGTGAGCAGCATCTCTGCCGCTTGCTTGGCCAAGTTGCTCCGCACTTGGAATCTCTTACATTTACAGGCAAGGTCTGCGCTTGCTTCTTCAATACTGCCCGCAGCATTATGGTGAACAAGCAGGCAGAGTCGAAGCTCAAGTCACTCGACCTAGTGGTCAAGACCTGTTGCAGGGACCGCCGGACTGATCCGACCTCCCCTTTACTAGACGACGCGTCAGGCATTACGAACCTCAAATTTATCCAGTCATTTGAAAAGGTCATTATCGGTTCAGTACGTGCGTTGGACACGTTACTTCAGCTCGAGTACATCCGGATTCGGTTTATCGACCTTGATTCGGCCTGTCCGTTGTTGAATCCCTACTTCCAACTGGTAAACAACCAATGCTCTGGTCTATGGAGTGAGACAGTTCTCGAAACATTACATGAAGTGCGACCCAAAGCACATTTCATTGAACTCGCGGATGGCATCTACCCGCAATATGGTCCTAACCATCAAATCGTTGGGGCAATATACCCACGAACGCGACCTCTCAGCATCAGGGCAAGCGCATACAAGATCATTGCTGACGCGTCGAAGGCCTGATGTCGTGACTCAGTAGCAACCAGAGTACTTTATCCATGATGCATTTCTTGAGACATATTTATGACACAGCTATGAGTGGGCTTTTCTTTGTCATGTCTGATCTTTGCACAATACCCGATCTCGTTGATATAATCATTGAAAGAGATTTCATCTCCTCTTCTGGCGTTTCCACTTTCCAATCTTTTTGGTATGCATGTATTCGGCAAGTAGGCTCCTCTATGTTGCAATTATTTCCATACTATTCCCGAGTGCCCCTTGATCCATCTAGCTGTAGTCTGTCATTGTTCGGCTGCCGTCTCATTCTCGCCGATGGACAATTAAATGGACTTCATCGGCAAGGACACCTGCGGGTACGCAGAATATTTACGTGGCGCTGCGTCGATAAAGTAGGAATGGGCCCAGGTAAAACTTGGAACGGCGTTTTCTTTTGCATCGGACGGTTCACTGGGGAAGATGAGCAAGACCTATGAGCTAATCAGCGAGTTATTAAATTGAAATTTATCTCAGTCAGTCACTACAGTCGTGGGCTTCATGCGTGGCTGTACCAGGAGCTGTCTTTGGAGTCATTTCTGCCATTTATGATTAGGATTGTGTCAATCTTGCTATCTGGCGACGATTATATCCGTTTCTATTCAGCACTATCATTCCGAGCCATCACCGCTCAACGCTTTCAAGTCGCTCATGTAAGCCTCGATGTTTTTTCTTTTCCTCTCATCGAACTCTTCGTCACGGGTGACATGGCCCTCCACTTCTGAGCTCTGTCCGACTTCCCTGATAGGAGCCGCTCCGCGCGAGTTTCCGTCTTTGGGAGCTTCTGGAAGGAGAGAGCCCACGTCTGCAATGATGATTCCCAGAATCCAGACGTTGACAGCAAAGAAGAATAGGGACGATAACAAAAGACCAGGAACGAAAGTGGAGATCCCTAGGAATTCAAGTTGGAAGCCTTGGTAGAGCCAGAGAGCCTGCTTCCACGTTAGTTTGGCTTATAAGTTTGTAGAGAGTACAGTAGGAAGGGTCACGTCGACCCGCTAAGTAATACTGACCTGAGCGACGACCCATAAAAGTGCAGCAGAGATGCCCAGAAACGGCCTTCTGATCAACGATGAGCTAGGAAGGTACAGCGGTAAGAAGATCAGGTACCACAGGAAGTACTGGAGCAGGCTGTCAGCGGTGGACTTCCTGAGAGTACGACCATACGATAAATCGAGCTTTATGATAACGACATACCTGACTCGTGCAGACTTTATTGAAAGCTACAAATGCAAACGTCTGCGCGAGCATCGTTCCTGGTAGACTCCGCCGAGCCAGAGCAAGCGGTATGGCTACCGCAGATAGGGCTAATTGCGGGATAAAGGCCATCGACTCGAATCCGGCACCGGAACTCCCGGCCGCGGATAGATAGAGGAGGATGTTGTAGGGTGAAAAGTTGTGTCGGTGGTCGATACGGGTGAGATGGTGGAGGTATGTGTGCTGCATGAAGGGAAGTCCGTAGAGGACATACATTGATAGATTGAGTGCGGAAAAGGTCGATAATGCGGCAAATGTCACCGTGATGCGGTCCGGGGTCGCGAAATCCAAGATGCAAGATAGGAACCCTTTGCGCGAAGTCGTCGTCTTGTGCGATTGAGTTTCGCCCTCCTTGTTAGCATCCAACCACCAGAGAATGGATGGCCCGTAGATGAAAGGATAGATCTTGAAATGCACTGCCATTCCCAGCAGAACTCCTGCTAGAGTGGCTTTCCGCTGCAAAACTGCCCAGAGCAATGCGACAACCATCACGCCCAGCAATCCCTCGGAGCTACCTCGAGTACTGATCGTCGCCACCATCGGATTTAGCAGCCAGATACTCGCGTACTTGAGCGCTCGAGGGCCGCTAATACCCATCTGGTCCTTCAGCACTCGAACTAGCAACCAACCAGCGACCATATCCGCAATTGCGAATAACACCTTCCCGGAAGAAAACCACCCATCCCACGCAGTAGGTAGAAGCATCCATGCCAGCAAAGGGGTGTAGCGGTACGTGTCCCGGGCATATGGAGACATGCCGTGGGATACAAAGCGCGCCGCATCCGTGAAGACCATGTAGTCGATGTCCGTGTACTTTACAGCGGAATGGGCATCTTGATAGAGGCCATAGAACAGGAGAATGACGCGCAGCGCTCCTGCGGCAGAGAAGACAAGAGATGTAGAAGATAATGGAGAGAACATATTGGTCGCGGGAGGTAGGAATGGGCCATACGGCTTTTGATGCAAAAGGGCAATATAGAGACAAGCATAAATAGCTGTTTCGGAGCTTTCACAAAGGGGCGCGAGAAAATAGGGAACAGTCTGCAGCGGCTCAATCTCCTTATTTTGCACCAATGAATTCCTCTCCAAAGGGGGAAAAATAAATACAAGAATAAATCGGTCAGAAAAACAGCAGAATCGTCTGCATAGAAGTACTTCAACCCCCACAACAGTGCAAATCGCAGAATGTTGTCGGCCGCAGGACGGGACAGATGACAGTCGGCGGTGTATGCGGAACAGATGCTGAGTCAGCAGGTTCCTATCCCAGCGACGCTTCATTTCCACATCGACTCGTCGGGTCCATCGAATGATTGGGAGATGGCAACGAATTTTTTTTTTTTTTTAATAATTGAAGAGGGAACTTTCTTCAGATATTCAAATTGACTCGGTTCAGAGACTCGTCATATATGTTATCTTGATATGCGTCAGCGACACGGGAGAACCTCACTATATATTTAGTACTATCGAGCATACCGTAGAGAGCATTATTTAGCAAGAACTTTGATTTAGTTTATTTACTTTACGATCTGGTGCTTGGCATACCCGACTTTCCTAAATGTCTTTTACTGCTTCCTCTCTACAGTTCTCTGGGAAACCAACTTACAAAGTAGAGCAGCCCGTCGGGGACCTTTCGGACAAAGCGTTGGTGCAACGTGATCAACAACTATTTCCCTTCCATACATGAATATTTGATCCCGGCATACGTCGCAGACAGCAACTACACCACTTCTGATGGTGATCCATTCCTTAACATCCCACCAATGGAAACTGCCTGTGCAATTTGGCTTAGTGGAAATGATCTGGGCGTAGCTGCCTTTTCGATAGATTCACAAATCAAAGGAAAGGTCATACCTGATTTTGTGGAGTGCATATATCAGGCTTTTGACAAGATCTATCAGAATGGAGGATATTATTTTGTTCTCATTGAACAGCTCGCCGATGCAACTGGCTCCATTGTTCGCGACACCTGAGAATAACGGTGTTGGGTCCGATCATTATTGGATTCATAAACCGAATAATATCACATAAGTCAGTTATCGCATGTGGGAACATATGGCGATGATGAACAGTATAAGAAACAAATCTTGATTGCCAACAGACACCCGGGGGCGCATTTTGCTATCATGGACACAAATTCATTGGTAAGAAGAATAAACATCAATCTACTGTGGATATTTCGCACACTTGCTTCTGGATACCAATTAGATCTGATAGATATTTGCAAATCACTGATACGTATCATAATACAAGTGACTACCTAAACTCCCCTACCAATGTTACTGGCTACCTTAGACATTGGGACACACACCATGGCTGTATATAGTGGAAGAAATGCAAATAGACACGAAGCAAATCGTCTCTGCTTGCTTAGATATGGGAAATGGCCATGAAGACCAACATGGAACTTCTTTTTCATATATGTATGTAGCTGTAGTATATGCAAAATCAAAGGACCACTCACGCACCCCTGTATGCAAATGATAGAGCCAATGACGTCAATCCCAGTCGACCAATATATGGATAACTATGACCATCGTATTCGTAGCGTTTCCCAGTTCTGTCTCCCAGATATAGTTGCATAAAGAAAGAAAACACTAATTTCTACACTGCAGAGCCTATATGCAAGATTATTCTTCCCATCCCCATGCCTTTTTCAGCTTTGCTTGCATAGAAGCTGTAGGCCATGCATTGTCTTGATCCGTTTCAACGAGTACATCGAGCAGGGCCTGCTGTTCGAGGGGATCCGTGAACCGGTCACCGCACATGGTGATGGCAATCGTAGCGGTGAGGAGGGATGGCGGGCACTGTCTGTTCGACACAGCAATACCACATATCTCCAAAACCATTGATTTGATATTCGCATCCATGACTAGCATCGCCTCTCGCTGACCCAAACCTAGCCGGGGTACGTTTGGCTTATAAACGGTCAGTAATATCATAGCTAGGATCATATGCTGAATGCCTGCGACGTGGCAGTCATCAGCGTACCACACCTGAGGAAGAATTTCATTCTTCGTCCTGTCCGGCTCGCGGTAATATGTTGGTGAGAAGGACCGTGGATAACATTTGAGCCATTTCCGTGGAAAGTCGATTAGTTCATCATACCGAGCATTATCCTTTGTGAAAGAGTTACTGAAACAAAATCGAAGAACGTCGGCACAGAAGATCATCAAGCGGTTGGCCCATATATGATCCGGGGCGATTTCCCAGGATCGATAGCTATCGCAGAAGGTGAGAGGAAGGCGGAACGAGCGCTGCTGCAAAAAAGCCATATGGATCTCCTGACGTACTCCCACCCAGAATGCCATTTGCCGTAGCCCGTTTGTGGCGAGCGCCGATGCAGCTTGTGCTTCTATAAATACTTGAAGGCCACGGAGGGCAGTCTCACCCGATAAGCCCACTAATGGAGCTGGATGTAGAGTTAGAGTCAGCATTTGAACCAAGGAAGCTATCTCGGAGACAATACCATCTATTTCTTCATAGAAACGTAGGATTACTACGGCCGCCAATAAGTCCTCGTCCATGAGTGCATCGAGGTCGTGAGAAAGTGACCTCAAGTGTGAGATGCACTTGCTGTGATAATACAGTGCACTTTCTTCTCCGAAACTCAGAAAAGGGGGAAGGCTATACTTAGCCATTATAGCGGCGCGGCAATGTTTCGGGAGTGTGCAGAGATGTCTTGCCGACGCCGAGAGGATCGCATTCAATAATGGTGGGCATGTACAAGCCTTCTGCGGTACGATTCTCGTGAAATGCCGCTCCGGATCGCAGAGATCAAACTGTAGGAGCGAGAATTTTAGTCAATAAATTTTGAGCGCAGGGGGGAACGGATGTCACAATTGACATTCAATGTGTGAGGATCCCTACCCATCTTGCCAAGTTCTCAATGAAATATCTCAACAGACATGCTTGCTCCACGTCGAGGTTCGGCCAAATTGAGTCACCTTGAACGAATAAAGGAGGTAATAAACCGTGTGAGCGCTCGTAGCGCGAAATAGTCGAAAGCGGTGATTTGAAGGGATCGTTCTTATCCGATGGGGATGAAAGGCTCAAAAGTGATCTGCCGCCCACAACGAAACGAGGGGGGCTATCCGGAGACGTTGCGGTAATCTGCGGTTGATGTGAAAACTCAGCGGCGCTTGACGGCTGGTAGCATAAGGCTGACTGTAAGATGCCTAAATGAGTGCTTCCTGGCGATACATCATGTGCGTAAACGTCTCGTAGAGAACCCGGCGATTCCGAAGAGAGAACAGTTGGTCCCAGTGGAAATATTGTCGACACGTTAGTCGATGCTGGATACGCTTCGAGCTCAGATGATGGGGATGCGCTTTTCCCTTCATAATCTGACCCCTGAGAATACACTGCGAGCGAGTCTCGACGATAAAAAGCTGCGAGACCGGGCGTTTCATCTATAAACTCGAGGCTTGTCGTCCCTAGGGAGCGTAACAATGTTAGACCATCGGTGTTACGGAAACCCCGATCAAGCACGACTGCATAAGAACAAGGGAGTCATGGGGATCTTTACCATTGACGGATGGGCTCATCCATATTTGATCTTTGGAGAACTCGGAATCATATTTCGCGGTCGAGCCGTGCCGAAACTTCACTCTGGGTGGACGGCGGATGCATTCCTGGCCTGCCTTAAGACAGCGGTGACATATCGTCCCAGTATCATCGCCTAACCAGATGAGACAAACATAAGGAAGCTGCCGTCAGTACAAGATCACTTGTATAGCTTGCCATGCAGAGTGACATCTGACTGTTACCACTGCCTCTCTCGCACTGCCCTGACGTATCCGATAGATGCTTACATTTTACATGATTTTCTGAGAGTCGCAACGAATCAGAATCTGTCATCCATCATGGTTCGCGGATGATGGCACGACTTACTTCGGCAATTTTCACTTGATGTCCGACGGAAGATCAGTTGATAATCAACTCGCAGATAGTGAAACGATTAAGAAATAGCCGGCAGTGCAGAAATCGGGACAACTGCAGTGCTGGGTAGGGTTGGGCTCAGGGATCCATGCTCACCAGGGATCTGGTCGACTTGACATTATGGGTACACGTTCCGCCTAGGGTAGGCATTGTGCCCTCGTTCTGCAGGAGTTCATTGAACAAATTGATACAATGACAATATTCGAGCTATTAGGTCAAGGACTTTGTTCAGATTGAGGATAGTAAACAATCCACAGCGACGAGGGCGAGCGCAGAATGTTGGAGAGGATGAGGAAGAACGAAGCTATCGTCGGCTATTGGAAATCGATGGAATCCCCGGACAGCGAAAGATCGGGGAATGCGGGGATGGCGGAAAGCGGGGGATCAAACGACTTTTCCCATATGCGGAGAAGTTAGTTACTCTTGAAGATCGGTGGGATTAGCGAAGCGACTGAAGACGTCCTGTCTGCGCCACGGTTAATAATCGCCGCGGCTATAAGAGAGATGTCGCAATATCGCGACCGTGAAGCATTACCTATCGTGGTTGGCCAGTCTAACCATCCTAGCAAATGACGTTCCCAAGGACTCGAATGGGCCGCGTTTCCCTTATGAGAAATAACAGCTTAAGAGCATGATATTGTGTTGTTTTTCTAGAGGACCATGTAAATTACGCATTCGCCTCGGATGCGTTTCGACTATTCACGCGAATCTGTATGCGTGGAGAAATCTCGATACTAATTTCGGTTCCAAGACATTATGGACATTCATACGAGATCAGCATAGTTATGGAATAGCCTTTATAAAAGAGGCACTATCTCTGCTGAATATATTCACAACATACAGCAGGTCATATGCTAGATCTGCCTGACTAAATAGTTGTGAAGCATTGCCAAGAAGAGTCTTTTGCCTAGAGTCCTTACACAGAACTAGACCGACGCACAGAGGCTTTACTTTTGTATCTAGAGTGAGTGCTGCCCATTTGTTATTTTTCTACTTGCAAAATGATCTTCAAATTGGATGATACATCTGGCATCTGTGTGATGCTAGGATGACTGATACTCGGACATTAAGCAAAAATCATCCGTTGCCAGTGAGAACAACACGTCTATAATGAAAAAGCGAAGAAGTCGCCGAGGTTGTGTACCCCAAGCTGCTCAATTGAAGTGACAGAAGAATAAATATTCCGTGAACTGCCTAGGAACTTAAGAGTAGAAAAATTTGCTCCATTATCTCACAGAGTGTCGGGCTTGAGCTCCCCCTTTCGATTCACCTTCTTTTATCCCTTGGATAGGTTGCTTTTTCATCGATTCGAACATATATGGCACATTAGCCTGCTATCATGGCAGAACCTGAGAGAATACTCGACATTGCCGGTGATGCTCGTCGCGTCTTTGAAGTCCTCAAAGAAGGAGGAGTCGCAATCATACCTGCCAGCGTAGGATATGGCATTGTCGCAATCCAACCAGCCGCACTGCAGAAGGTGTTCGCTACAAAACAGCGGAAGCCACATAAAAAGCATGCAATGATCGGAAGCTATGCTCTTCACCGGGAGTTGCATCGTCTAGACCCGCACAAGGCGGGAATGGTCCGGCTCCTGACTGTGGATATGGACCTTCCTCTCGGAGTGGTGGCGCCTTTCCGAGAGGATCATCCCATCGTGCAATCACTGGGAGAAGAGACTCTGAAGCAAAGTTCTGTCGATGGGACACTTGCCATGTTGGTCAACGGAGGGGCATTCCAAGAGGAACTGTCGCGACTCGCAACTGAAGCAGGACTTCCTCTCATGGGATCTTCTGCGAATCTTACTGGGAAGGGAACGAAAGTTCTGGTTGAAGATATCGAGCCAGAGATCCGAGAAGCGGCTGATATTATCATCAATTACGGCCTTGTGCGATTCTCAACACCACGCTCGTCGTCCACAATGTATGACTTCAAGAACATGAAATTGATTCGATTTGGAGCTTGTTATGATGCGATCAAAGATGCCTTCAAAAGATTTTACCATATCACCTTGCCCGAGGACCCAGGCAAAAGGGCTTTGTTCTCTGGTCATCTTGAATCGAAGGCTAATATACACTAGTGAGGTCTTGTAGTGTTAGAGTGACAAGTAATTAGATCATAGATAAAGATCATAGCAGGACACGGTACTACTGTCTAGGTCACTTGATATTATTCAGATACTGTTATACGGCATCATGGAGATTTAACCGAACAAATACTTCTATCACCCCTTTGGCTAGGACCGCCTAAATTAGCGGTTAATTTGAGTGTGTGGACTGTCGAACTACTCAGCCTCGCAATGTCTCTACTCATTCGCCCATACACTTATTTATCAGACGGTCGACTCTCGTGCCTACATGGCACTAAAAAGACAAAAGACAAGGAATCATCATTCTTCTTTGCCGTGTGTGGAGCTGCGACAATATTATCAACGTCTTGGTAGAAGCTAATTTCCGTTATAACATTTTCCCTGGCATCTTCAGAGCTTCTTTCCTTTTGGAACTTCTGGACAAGCTCACCGAATCTATCTCAAACGACATGATAATACGATCTCATGTTGACAGTATCAGCGCTAGAGTATCTCTGAGGCTCAGACGTGTCATGGGATCGGGATCAACATTAGAGCAGCCCGTGCCGCCGGTATGGTGATACCGTGACGGTAGTCATTTGGTTAATCCACATCAGCTGCTCGCCGTCAGTAGTCTTGGTAAGCCTGTCAACACAGCATGCACTACGGTCTTCATCTTCTTTTTCCCACATTCCCCTTCTCATCTTGAGGGTCCAGCTATTCCCTATAGCACCCTGTCAGCGGATCAAAGATGATGCAGACTGCCAGTCCGAAGGTGTTACGGACAAGGCAGCGAGGTTGTTGGAGCTATTACGCACTGCGACTCTCTGTAAAGGAAGTGCCTGCATGAGTCTTATTTATCCATGCATTTCTCCTAAACAGCATCATGATTCAGGGGAATGAAATGAAGGGTAAGTTTTACAATACCGGCAATACCCTTTCGGTAGATCCACAGGATCACGGTGTGTTGCATCCTATCGCGCCTCACGATGACGATCCAAATCTGACGGACTCTCGACTGCTGGTGAATCGGAAACGTATCTACGAGAGACGCCTACCAGGTGATGCTTACATATCAGCCCATGTTGAACGTCTGCAGCATGGCTACTTCTCCAGTTCGATCCTTTCAGAAGCGGACATCGACTATGTCGACTTCCTATCTGTGAACTTCGTATTCCACTCACCCGACTCCAAGTCCCATCGGTTTAAAGCAGCCACAATCAAAGCAAGTATCGAACACCACCCAGGAGATATTTCCACCAAGGGTGGTTATCCACATTGTCTGCGCGAGAACCCGCGATTCTTGATGTATGCGCCCCATTTAATCTATGGTGCCGTCTCTCCAGAAACCTTTCAGTGGAATTTCAGTTTGGCTACCTCTTTGGGTGTCTCTAATGCCCCAGTAACTGCCTTATTGAGCCCCTCTGGGGGTGTAAAAGGACAGTACAAACTATACGAGATGATGAAGATTCAAGGCTCGTTGCGCACGTTGGACAATCCACGCGATCCGGAATACCATTTCGATGATGGGAAGATCGTTTGGTCATTGACTGAAAACTCGTTACAGCGGTCAGGTCTCCCAAGGGAATTCACTTTCGTTATGTTAATTCAGAAACCGCACTTCGATAGTCGGCTCAAATTTTCGCTGGAGATAGAGCCGGTAATAGACGCCTGGTTCGGTGATTATCCTAACTGGTGGCTGGCCTTGCGACAATACCAGCCACTAACTAAGCGCTCGATTAAGTTCGGTCACGACATTGGCCAGAAGTTCGAGCCAATTCGGTCCAATAGAGGATTCAACTTCGCAACACTAGCTTCGTCTTTAGAAGAGTATGTCATCATGCCCGGCAGCACATATTCGTCTAAGGTAGGTACCTTTCAAATATCAACATTTTCCCTGCTAATAAGATACAGATTTCTCCGGATGGCGTCGTTGACGATCGAACAACATCTGGCATAGGAGGACGTATAGGGTATGAATCCGGGTCTCAGAGCACTATCCCTCGCGGTTCTGGTTCACGCTATATCGACCAAAGAGGATCCGCAGCAGTAAATTCTCTAGGAGGTTTTCCTTTTGCAGCAGAACACATTAGATACATGGGCCAGGCGCTTGCGTCATCAAATTTCTCCACTAGCATGCTTAACATACGGGTCCTGGTGGAGAATAGACACTCACCCCTGTCAGCCTTCCAGGCTGAGAAGCATCCAAGGTCATCGCCAGTTCCTGTTGTACGGGAGAGGACTATCCGACGCTCACCACCACGGGACAAATTAAAGCAATACACTACAACAAGGAGACACGAGCGAGAAGAAAATCCAGTCACTACGGATATATTGCATAATACAGCATCTACTATAAGCGGGAGACCCTCACCACGTGCGAATATTAAACGCTATTCTTATCGTCATGTTTAGATGAGGTCTACATTCCAACACTAATAGGGAGCGATGCATACCTCCATGTTCTCGAATCTTAGTTGAGTTTCTCTCGGAAACTCATGCTGTGGGGCATTCTAGGGATTTAAAAATTCCTTCGATATTAAACTTCCCACGGGGAAGATCCGAAATATTGCCTGGTGGTACAAGCATCTGACTCCAGAAAGTGCAGATGTCAGAGGACACGTTGGTTTCTATAATGAAGAGGTAGACATATTGATCAATGGAGTGAAACAAGAGCGGGATACATTTTGCGTGACTATTGCCTAGTATCATGATATATAGTGTGATCAGGTCTGTTTTGTTACGCGTCAGGATTTGAGGGTCTGGCCCCTACACCACATGTTAGGTCTTTTTGAATGTTGAATGTGATATGTATACTATCAGTATTATGAAGAATTAATGAGGTGATTCGTCAAAGTACAATTCTAATGAAACTTTGTAATGTCTAATCAAGCATCAAGCATGAGCTCCAGCCGTCTATGGAGTATCTTTCTTAAAGAAACATGGAGATACCGCCGCCTCCCGGGGGGGATTTTTTTTCATATTTCCCCTGATTATCGAACTTGCAACGTCTTTGGGACTACTTTCCAAAGACTTTAAGACGATCTTCAAGGGGCGCAAATGTTTTCTCGGCCGGACCACTAACAGGAGTGCCAAAGACAAGCTGCGCATCGAGTTTCCAGGATGATGGAATACCCCACTGTGCTTGTACCTTGCTATCAATCAACGGGCTGTAGTGTTGTAGATTCGCCCCGAATCCTTCAGCCTCAAGGGCGACCCACACTGAGATATAGCCGTTAGAGAAGCTAGAATGGTATAAACCTGCATACGACTTACCAAGGTACTGGGACATCCCATTTGATTCGATAGCAAATGGGTCGAATTTGTCCGCATACATTGGGAACTTGGATTTAATCGGAGCTAGAGATTCGAAATCCACAAAAAAGAGCACCTTTCCCACAAATTAGTAAGCCAGCGGTACATTTGCGGCACATTGCGCCCAAAAAAAAAGATATCATACCGTGCCATAACCATTTCGGAATCCTTCAAATTTGGGCTTCGTGTTTTGCTCAAACGTTTCCTTCGGTATGGTTCCTGCTGCTACAAGTCCTTCCATGATCCCGAGGGCGATGTCCCATAGTTTTTCATGTTCCTTCTTCAGGAGCAGAACGATCCGTGTAGTCTGCGTGTTGAACGAACTTGGCACATGGAGGACAGAATCTTCGACAATATTCTCAATCACGGAGTCAGGAACAGGACTCTCCGCCTTTAAGCCGTAGTATGTACGGCGCGACTTGACCAACTCCAGCAGCGTCGCGGTTGCTGGGTTCTTGAATGCGACTTGGGATCCCATTGTGTGCGAAAAGATGGTGTCGTATATTGTATAGAAATGAGTTGACAGTGCTCCTAGTAACACTAGAAAGCAGAGAGACTCATTTCTAAAGTTAAATATTGTCATCATTTGGCAATGCCGACCACAGACCAAAGCTAGCTAGCACGCCATCGCGACGTTCCCGATCCACACACGAAGTGATGCTTACTACTCCGTCCTGGAGTACTTAATAGTCCGATACGGAGATTCTCTTTCCGGACCAGCAAATTATCCTAAGGCCACTTGACAAAGGGTCTTCTCTGACGCTAAACCTAGTATAGCTAGAACGTAGAATCTCGAAGGTACAGTATTGGATTTCGAGTCGACGAATTTGGACTAAGGTGAAATACTAGGTTCTTTTTAAACCAAAACAACTGCATTTTTGAATAAAAACTAATCACTATATTAATTAGGACATCTAACCCTTGTATGGCCCTGAATACCACAATTAGTACACCGCGGTGCTGCTCGTATACGCCGTTGTTCTGCAGTAGGTGCTGATTCTGCAGGTATAGTAGAAAGAGCTTGTTCAGCTTGATTTCTCCTCCGTATAAGATCCTGACCTTCTTGAATAGAAAGACCCTTTGTAGAAGTAAACTGGCGATTAGATCGTGTCTTTTTTTTATTGTAGTTCTTCAATTGTTGTACGTAGATCTTGGTTCTTTTGGGCCAGAAGAATTGCGCCATTAATAGCCATTTTGTATCCCTTAATAAGCTGATTTAAAGCAGCTTTGGCAGGAGATGGGGGACTCTGCGTACCAGTCCTGAGTAATCTCTGAATTGTAGTTGCTTGCTTTTCCAACTACTTGAGATTCCGTGGTGTTTTTGGTAGAGAATCAGTTGACCGGCTCCCTGATGGTATAGGGGTCTGAAGTTATATAGTAAATCGTCCAAGCACTTCTTCCGGATTGAATGGGATCAAACCAGTAGCTCTAAACGCACTCTTGATAGTATCTAGAGTAAATACTAGTGTACGAGCTTTAGGATAGATCTCTAGGAAGTCAAACTTGTCAATATGATTGATCCCTCGTCGTTATTTATCTTGAACTAGGCGTCCGTACGCTCCCTTCAAAGGTGAAAAATAGCTAATATTAAGAGGTTGCAAATAAGCTGACGAATGAGGTGGCATGCAGAGAGGAATAATATTATTCTCACTGCATATTTTATCAAACTCTGGGGTTAGGTGACTGCCATGGCCATCCAAAATAAGTAGGCGATATCTGCCAGCCGTACGACTAGTAGTTTG